>JBBPTO010000074.1:0-49256 GCA_038094155.1 Pulveroboletus cf. aberrans | reverse complement strand
CCTCTATAGTCCAGTTTTGATACTTGAAAGCAAAGGCTAGCCTCTGTTTTCTATGTTTGGCAGATAAGAAAGGCTTCTTCTTCTTGACCACAGCCTTCAGAGAAGCAGACTTGAGAACATTCCGAACAGTTTGGAATGAGATAGGAGAGGAGAGGGCAGAATTGATGAGATGGGTGGCTTGAACAGCATTTTCAACCTTCCCAGTGGTAATACTAGAGACAATCCTTCTTTTATCAATAGAGGAAAGCTTAAAAGGACATCCTAGCTTGATGTTTTCCTTCACTGGAAGGTATTCTTTAATGACTCTAGCCACAGTAGACTTTCCCAGACCAGTTAGAGAGGAGATTTGACAAATAGAAAGACCATATTCAGACAGAGAGAGGATATTGGCTTTAACAGAGGTGGAAATGGACTTTATGATGATGTTGGTTACCTGAGTGGGCTGTGTATTATTTATACATCTCAGAATTATGTCATTCACATCACCAATCAGAGTCAAGGCATAGCATCCATCAGAAGCTGTCATATTCTTATGTTAATTACTAAATAATCAATTACAGCATGATGCTCAAATAAGTGTCCCAATGGCATGACAACCAAATCACATGATCCAAGCTGGGTAGAAAGCCTAGAGTGGGTACTACCTTCGCTCTTGCAGGTGTTTGGCCTTGTTTGGTTGCTATCACTGGCAATTCACCAATCTCTTCAAAATGCACCAATATTGGGACACTTGTTGAGCCACTGTATATGATTTCAGTGCAATGTATGACACACAAGTCTGAAGACCAATTCGGATGTTTTTGTCCCTCTGATGGTGTCAGATTTTTTGCTAGTTTGATACCCTTTCATCTGATAGCCTACTAGTTGATGCATTGGCTGAGAGAATGGAGACAGAATCCATCATGACAAGCAGTGAGTCGAAGTTGACTTAAGCTTCAGGTGGCTCCACCAATGTGTTGCAGGTTCCCCAATATCGATGTGATCAGAAATGGAGGAGTTGTGAAGGATACTTTCCTTCCAGTGCAGCTTTGTAATAAATTCCTGTATGATAGGATCATCTTTGAGTATATCCTGCAGTGAAATTAACTTTCCATTACACCATCAATTATCACTTTCATGTAATAGAGTGAGATCCACAAAGAAGAAAATTGGACTAATTAACCCAACTTCCTCATTTTGATCTTCAGCAAAAAAACAAGTTTTTCATGTTGACCACTCATCAGTATCCATCCACTCATGCTTGTTCTCTTCCAGTTCTGGTTTGAAGTCATTATCCCCCATGGAGTAGCAGGTACACATAGTGAAGAGACTTTCCTTTGATATGTGGTATGATTGCTTCTGGTTGGCCCAGAAAAACCTTAGTTTGTGCTCTATAATATGTCACTTGTGGTCATCTGTTCCCATGATCTATTTCTGACTTCATCTATACCTCTCTATCCGTCCTATTTACTAGAAGACAATTGTGGGAGGTTAAAACAACATGGAATGATTCTTCCTATGGAGATCTGCTGCTTTTGATTCTTTTAGATGACATGATTTCTGAAATTGGCTATTCATGCAATATGGACCACTTGATGAACATCACCCCATCTCCATCCACTTCTGTAGAGCCAGGACTAGGCAGTGGCTCTTTCATGAATCCAGGTCTTCCAAATCTTATTACAAAATTTCTTCATCAACATTGGATGAGAATTTCTGACAAACTATAGAAAAATGGGACATGGTCCACAAGCATCTGAGCTCCTCATATTTGACTTCAAACATTACAGCTCATTTTGTAGGTCCACAATTTGCTAACCCATCTCCTCCATTGTTCTTTCATCCTCAACATGTATCCTCTCCAGGTCAGTGACATGCTCACTCATTTGCAGGTACATATCCTTCAACATGTTGAGGTCATTCTTGTCAGAGTCATTTCATGATTCAGGCCCTTTCCTCTGAGGACACTGTGGGCAAGGGTAACCTATTTCATAAAATTTATTAAGATAAGAGGAAAGAAAGATAGTATGGGCCCCCCTTTCACCTTGCATCATGTTTTGGAGGAAATACATGGCTCATACACTTGTTTATGTGTGCTTGAACTCCATGCACACTTGGGTGTACATGATTTGGAGGAATTTCAAAGCTGTAGTAAGAAAAATTGGATTGAATCTTTGCATTGAACTTTCTTGGATAACTCAATTTTGACCTCATGTTCCTCATTATTTGGGACTACAAACTCTTATAAATTTACTGTTCTCCATCTTTTGTTTGGGGAAGCTTTCTTACAAGTCCACCATTCTAGAACTCATCTTGAATGAATCCTTTCTTTTCAGCTTTGGAAACAGGATGGTCACATCTCAATGCTACAAATCATTACAGCCAGCATCACAGCTAGAATATAAAAGGAAATAGAGGTACCCACTGACTTTCAAGCTATCTCTTTCTCTTCCAGGTAAGGTTCAGAAATTACTTGAGCCAACCCTGAGAGACACCACTGGACTCCCTGTGGGCCTGGGGACCACATTAACTTTATTTTTGAGTTTTCTTAACCACTATTGATCCATGAGGGGATTCTGAAGCAAAAGAATTTGCATTACTCACTGAATGGCAATGGGATGTGCCATCAAAAATCATCCCCTGCCAGTTCAGGAAGTTGTGCAAATGAAATGTCCATGTATTCCTCTGCCATGATAGATGAGTCATCCACATGCACCTCATTGAATAACAGCATCTCTATTGTCATGCCACCTTGAAAGTGGCACAAATCATCAACCTTAGACTTTCAAGCAGATAAGGTTGTGGATGTTCTGAAGTAGGTCTGATAATAACCCACTGCAAATGAGATTTCAATTTCAAAAAAGTAAAAAGGACTGTAGTCATGCATCAATTCAGATTAGAGCTAATTTTTCATCCATGGCACCCAGTTCTTGTTCTTCCCATCATTATTGCACAGCTCAAATGGCTCACCATCTAGGCATTGCAGTACCAGTCACATCTCTGGCACTCTTCCCACTCATGCCAGATGTGGCACCTTCAACCAACCTATTTCAGTCCCTACACCTAGAAGATCTGCTTTCCCCCATTGTCTCCCATCTGGTGATGATAAAGAATACATCACAGAAGGGATGGCAAACATGACTGGTTTCCCTGGAGGTGGGCATTACCTTGATTTCTGATCCTTCAATGCTGTCTCAGACATACTAAGAAAGTAATGTTATGATCAGCCCCTTTTTCTTCTTGTCACATGCCTCTTATATATGCATGGGTATAAGTCCCAACTTGGACATGCTTTTCTTTTCATTGCTGACTATGATACCATGACTACTTGTCCAACTTCCATCGCATTCTATGCAATTCTGTTTGCTCAGTCAGCAATTCCTTCCTTATCTACCCTGAACTCACTGTATGTCTATATAAATCCCATCATTCTGTACTTATATTTTCCAAACTAGACCTCCCCTTCATGTACTTCAATAAACTGGGTCTTTCCTCCATTCCTTGTCCCCAGCCCTTATCCCTCACCAGGAATCCTCTCTGCTATCTGGAACTTTGTAGTGCTCTTGAGGCTATACTGTTTATTGAACCTCTTTCCACCCCATAATGTTAGATCATAGGGTAGTCTAGTTCTCTCCAATGATCAATCATTGAGACTGAGCAAGGAGAATACCTTGATCATTTCAAACCTTTATACCTCATTCATGTAGAGCAGCTAGCTCTGCTCTCCTTTGTCCTTAGTACCCTAGACCCTCTTTAAGGGCCACACCTATCCTCTACCTGAGGTAGTCATAACAAAAGGTCTAGCTTACACTATAATTTCTATGTATCAAAAGCAATGATGTTTAAATTTGTTTTGTAGAGAACACCTGTATGTAGGATGCTTGGAAGTACAGGGAAAAAAAGTAAGCCAAAGGGTCAGTTATGTTTCTAGATGCAAGTGGGATGGCAAAGGAACCATGTGAACATTTACTTATACTTGGTGAACAAGCTCACTACTGAATGCAAGCAGAGTACTGAGGCACTCAGCAAGCATCTGATTTAACTTGAGCACTAAAGGGACAATGTTATTTGCTTTCACTTATAAAGGATCTTATCTCAATCAAACCTCATTAGATTTCTGTCATTAGTGGCGCGTTTGAACGCTTATGTAAGCGCGCACATGCCCGTGCCATCTGGCCATCCAGGATGGCCATGTGGACCCCTATACAATGTAAATATTTCTCTTTTGATCAGTATTTTGATCTTATCTCAATCAAATCTCATTGGATTCCTGTGATTGGTGGCTCATTTGAATAGTGATGTAAGTATGCACATGCCTGTGCCATGTGGCCATCCAGGATGGCCATGTGGACCCCTATGCAACATAAATATTGGTCTTTTGATTTGTATCTTGATCCAATCTTGATCAAATCTCATTGAAATTTTGTAATTGGTGGCTTATTTGAATGCTTATGTAAGCGCACACATGTCCGTCCCATGTGGCCATCTTGGACAGCCATATTCACATTACAACACTGGCAATCAATGCAAGCTACATCAATAAATATATCATCACATTCCATAAGAATGTATTCTATTTAAATTTTTTCATCATAAATAGGGGCTTTTTCCATATGTAGAAACCTATTTGCATCAATTCAGATTAGGAGTAGGGTTTAAATGATCCCTAAAGACCAGGGAAAGAGCTTATACAGAAAGCTTCACCAGCAGCAACAGGAACAGAATGCATGTGACTAATAGCCTTGTAGGTCTGACAAACAGTTCATTTAGTGTTCCCCTTATTCCAGACAAACTGCTTGAGAAAGTCTTGATATAGGAATTCATGAGCACCAGCAGCAATAAGATCAGAATCCTGGTTAGCCTTTAACCATCCAAGAAGTTGAGTGTCCTTGACATTGTTGACCACATTCTCCATCTGAGCCTCAGCATGAAAAATGACAGAGTGCTGACCAGGAAGATGAACAGGAAGACAATAGACTTCAGGCCATTTCTTGTGCATAGCAAACTCAAAGATGTTGTTGAATCTCATTCACTCCTTCTGCCTGGACAGTGGCACAATCAGGACCCTTGTGGATGTACTTGTGGATGTACTTGACAGCCTTGATTGAGCCACAGACCTCTAGATTGATGTGACAATGAACCAAGAGTTCTCTTGGATGAGGAACAACATCCCTGTTGGTAAAGGTAATCTGGCACTTTTCAATGGTCCTGGCATTGTCAGGGCAAGCAAAATCAGGATAACCATCCTCCTTGAGGGCAGTTTGAAGAGTAAAAGGTTTGGGAAAGCATTTCTTGCAGACATTGTTTTCCAGACATTTCTGTGAAGAGCAAGGGCCATAAAGCATATACTTTGGGACAGCAGTATGGAGCTGAGGATGAAGCTCTGTATCAGAAATCTGAGCTGAAATGATGGTATCTATCTGCTCTGCAGTCTGAATCTTGTGTTGCTGTTTCATGAAGGCCAAGAGATGCATGTGAGGAAGACCACACTTTTGATATTCTATTGTGCAAACATAGCCAGCCACATCACCATAATAATCATCAGTGATCTTCTTGAGCAAGGCTTGCTGTTTGAAATGAAAACTCTGGCAACCAGATCTGGCCTATCCACAGCAGTTTGACCTGACAGGTGATACATGATAAGAATCAAGAAATGATGCAAGATTAAGTGAATATACACACTGGGGAAAAGATTTTGAGTGATCTCAGGCCAGCTTCCATTGGCCATCATGGTCAAAAATAGATTTGGCTTTCTGAACTCCCTAAAAATGGCCAGAGAATCCTGAAGGTGCTATTGCATTTGATACCCACTTTCCTTGTGAGTGGAGGGAAAAATGACACGTCCAACCTGACCCACGTTTTGAGCCCCATTGTGATTCAAATGGTCTGGTATTCCTTGATAGAGATTAGCTCTGAGTTTCACTTGGTTTTTGGCAGCCCATGTGAGATTACACTAATCAATGGATGCCCAAGCATCACTAACCAACTCCTGAAAGAGTCTTTCACCTTTGAAGATATTGGAGGGCTCTGTTTCTGGAGGACAAACAAACGGTCTATAGGCATACCAGAGAAGCTGAGTGACTTTTTTTTGAGTGATGTGGCTCACCATTGATATTTTGCAATGAAATATCCAAGTGCCAACCTTCTTCACTATGTGAAAAGAAGAGAACATAGTGAAGAGAAAGATAGAAAGGATGTAAGTTGCTGAAGTGACAAATGCCACCACCTTGAATATGAAGTACAATGTCACAATCAGCTCCAATATTCTCTGAAATGTCACCAGAGACTATGGTAGCTATTTCATCCACAGTGGGAAGGTTTTATATAACTTCTTTGATCATTGGCCTGATGGAGAGCACCATGAATGTGAAAGAAAGCAGGTCCAGCCCCTTGAACAGCCTGCCCATTAATTTCAACACCCACAAAATGGAAGACAAGAGCATTGTTGCACTCCCTGATTTTCTTTTTGAACTTTGTGTTGTCATGTGGCTCATCAAAGAGTAGTTAAAGGTTGTGTGGCCACTGCTGAATAGGTGAAAGAAAGACTTTACCCTGAAGACAACATGTGCCAAAGTGAGAACTATGAATAGCTGCATTGGCAAGCTTTTCACAGATGAAATGAAGAGCATGGCAATTAGGACATTGGATATTCATAGGGTCCAGATTGTGAATCCGAAGAGGCTCTATATATGGTCTACCACCAGGAGGTAACCGAAGTGGTGGTGGTAGTGAAGGTGGTGGTGAAGGTGAAGGTGAAGGTGCAGGTAAATTAGAGTCAGGGCCAGGTAATGGTGGTGGAGGTGGTGATGATGGTGGATTAGTATTAGGACCAGGTGGTGGTGGTGATGGTGAAGGTGGAGCAGGAGAAGAAGGAGAAGGAGAAGGAGATCTGCCAGATGATACTAATGAAAATGAAGAGGATGGAGGAGTAGATTCTTTCTCCTGCTCATTAGATGACAGTCTGAATCATAATTCCAATAAATTATTCAAATGCTTATGATGTTGTGAAGAACATTCTCACCTTTGTGTTTGTTTATCTTGTTCATATTGCCCTGCAGATCTTTGAATATGTTCACTCAAAGTCTCTGAGAGAAGACTTTGTGATATCTGTCTGATTTGTTCCATTTCTATCTCCTCTTGATCATTTCTTTCCTGAATCTCCTGAAGTGTCTCCTTCTGATGCATTTCAGCATGACAATTATGAATAATCTACTCATTTTGTTGTAGCTGAATTCTAAGAGCTTGTAGATGTTGATGCTCCTGCTCCTGATGCAGCTGTTGCATTCTAAGCATAAGAACCTGCTGGTGATCCTGTTGCTATTTTGCCTGCAGAGTCTGTTGCAGAATCTGAAAATGCTGATGTATTTGCTTCTCTCTCACCCATTGTTGTCTTTGAATGGCCTGAAGATATTGCTGACTGTGTTCCTCTCTCTCCCATTGCTATTTCTGAATGGCCAAAATATCCTGCTGTCTTTGCTCCTCTCTTCCATTGCTATCTTTGAATAGCCAGAAAATGCTGCTGTCTCCATGCCTCTCTCTGCCACTGCTGTCTCTGAAGAGCCCGATGATGAAATTGCTCTTGCTCCTGCTGCTGCTGCTGAAATCTCAAAACCTGCTGATGATGATGATGATGAAGTTCTTGTACTTGTTAATATTGTTGCTGAGCAGCCTCATCCTGAAAATTAATGATATGCTGGTATGTGTGGTAATTTTGAGGAGGATCATGAATGTGTGGAACAGCAGAACTAGAAATGGGAGTGAGAGGTTCATGGTTTTCTTGATTGTGTCTACATTGCTGACATTGCTCATGGCAACTGTGAAAACCTTCAAGTAGTCAAGCATTATAATAAATATAATTAGCAGGATTTGATGGAGGTGGAAGGATAGCCATAGAAGGTACAGGATTGGTGGAAATGGTGGAATTGAAATGTATATGACACATAGGAGGGAAGCCAAGAATGTGCTGATTACATTCAGCCTGTTGAGCAGAATTCTGAGCATGTGGTGGAGAAGTGGGAGGAGTAGAATCCATTATAGCTAAATAATAGCTGGATGTCTCTTAACCCTGGAATTTAACTATAATGACAAACAAAAAAAGAATTAATATACTTACCAGAAGCACAGAAGGTGCTGTAAGATACAGAAAAGAGGCAGAAATGATCTTTTCCAAGAGAATCCAACCTTATTGTTAGCAAATATTGAAGCAAAAGAATTAATATACTTATCAGAAGCACAAAAGGTG
Source organism: Pulveroboletus cf. aberrans (assembly GCA_038094155.1). Taxonomy (NCBI): domain Eukaryota; kingdom Fungi; phylum Basidiomycota; class Agaricomycetes; order Boletales; family Boletaceae; genus Pulveroboletus; species Pulveroboletus cf. aberrans. Next base: position 41,035 of record JBBPTO010000074.1, on the reverse strand, counting down.
GTGTAAGACACAGAAAAGGGAAGAAAGGGTCTTTTCCAAGAGAATATAAGCTTATTATTGAAGAAAAAAAAGTTAATATACTTACCAGAAGCACAGAAGATGCTATAAGTCACAGGAAAGGGGCAAAAAGGACCTTATCCAAGAGAATCTAAGCTTAATGTCAGCCAGAATTGAAGAAAAACGAAATAATATACTTATCAAAAGTACAGAAGGTCCTGTAAGACACAGAAAGAAGACTGAAAACCCCTTGTCAAAGAGAACCTAAGCTTAATGTGATCCAACATTGAAGAAAGAAAAAATAATGTATTCACCAGGAGCATAGAAGGTGCTGCAAAATAAAGAAAGCATGCAGAAAGGACCTTATCAAAGAGGATCCAAGCTTAATATTGAAGGAAAAAAAATGTACTCACCAGAAGCACAGAATGTACAGTGGCTCAAAAAAGGGTCCCAATATTGGTGCATTTTAAAGGGATTGGTTAATTGCCAGTGAAGAAAACCAAACAAGGTCACCCACTTGCAGGAACAAAGATCATACTTGCTCTGAGCTTCCTAACCCCACGTGGATCATGTGATTTGATTGCCATGCCACTGAGGTACAGTTATTTTCAAATGATATGTCATTGGGACACTTATTTGAGCATCATTCCAATTTTATACTTTTAGTACTTAGTGTGTCTTCCTTTGTCCTTAATCACTGCCTCTAGCCTTCTGGGCATACTTTCTATTAATATTTGACCTTCTCAGCCTCAATCATGCCCCACTCCACTGCATTCCTCTCCCAAGGTTCCCATACTCCCCTAGCTTGTGTTGAATAGTTGTTGAGCTTTTGTTTCAGTATTTGCCAGACATGTTCAATAGGGATAATGTCTGGAGATTGTGGGGGCCAATCCAGAAGCTTGATTCCATGAGATTCAAGCCATTTATGAGCTCTTTTGGGGGAGTGCTTGGGGTCATTATCCTGTTGAAAGTTAATGGCTTCCTTAGAAATACCAGAGTTTCCTGTGCTATGAAGCAGATTACTTTTTAAAATGGAGACATACTGCTCAGCATGCTCTCTTTCCCTCTACCCCTGCCAAGATGCCAATACCATTTCAGCCCATACACTTCAAAACCATCAAGGAATCTCCTCCAAACTGTACCATTCTCTATACCTTCCTGTCCTGTAAAGGCTTGCCTGCCATTTTTCATACATACTTTCTTCCATCTGACCCAATCCTGTTAAACTTGGTTTCATATAACCAAATAACCCTAGTCTAGTCGTCTACAGTCCAGTTTTGATACTTAAGAGCAAGGGTTAGCATCTGTTTTCTTTATTTGACAGATAGAAAAGGCTTTTTCTTCTTGACCACAGCCTTCAAAAAAGCAGACTTGAGGACACTGTAAACAGTTTTGGATGAGATAGGAGAGGAGAGGGAAGAATTGATGAGATGGGTTGCTTGAATAGCATTTTCTACTTTCCTGGTGATAATACTAGAAATAATCCTTCTCTTATTAGTAGAGAAAACTTTGGAAAAATACTCTAGCTTGATGTTTTCCTTCTCTAGAAGGTATTATTTGATGAATCTGGCCACAGTAGACTTCCCCAACTCAGTTTGAAAGGAGATCTGATGAATAGAGAGACCAGATTCAGCAAGGAAGAGAGTATTAGCTTTAATAAAGATAGAAATGGAGTTTATGATGATATTGATTAACTGGGTGGGATGAGTATTATTTATACACGTTAGAAATACATAATTTACATAATCATTCAGGGTCAAGGCATAGCATCCTTCAGAAGCTGTCATATTCTTATGTTATTTACTAGATAATGAATCACAACATGATGCTCAAATAAGTGTCCCAATGACATGTCATTTTATAATGACTGTAACTTAGTGGCATGACAACCGAATCACATGATAAAGGTGGGGTTAGGAAGCCCAGAGCAATTATTACCGTCGCTCCTGCAATTGTTTGGCCTTGTTTGGTTTCCTTCACTGGCAATTAACCAATCTCTTCAAAATGCACCAACATTGGGACACTTTTTTGAGCCACTGTACTACCAAACACAGAAAGAATGCAGAATGGGCCTTATCAAAGAGAATCTAAACTTAATGTCAGCTGACATTAGAAAACAAAATACTAGCCAGAAGCACAGAAAGTGCTGTAAAACACAGAAAGGGATCTTATTAAAAAGGATCAGAAAAATCTAAGCTTGACGTCACCCAACACAGGGAGAAAGAAGAAAAATATACTTATCAAAAGCACAAAAGGTGCTATGATATACAGAAAAAAGGCAGAAAGGGCCTTGTCAATAAAGACCTAAGCTTCAAAAAAGCATCATGCCAGCCAATCAGTCAAAAAAGCAACCATTGAAGGAAGAAAGAAATGAACTGCTCACCAGATACACAGAAAGTGTTATGAGAGATAAAGAAAAGGCAGAGAAAGCCTTATCAGTAAAGATATATGTATGATAGAAGTCAAAACAGCAAACAAAGATTTGATATGTAAGTGAAAGTGGCATGCCATAGAATTAGAGAGCCACCCAGAATTGTTTCAGATTTTTTTTTTTCAAATTTTTAGAAATTTGTTTGAAGTTCTGGAAAAACACAGTGTGGTGGTGCAAAGGTGATGGTGGGGGCAAGAAAGAAGGTTAAGTGCCCATTACATAATAGATTGACAGCTTTGTTAATGGACAAAGGTCTGTGAGAACCACAGTCATTCAAAAATGCAAGCACATGGCAATTAATGAAATTACCAAAATTTAATGCAAGTTAGCAAAAATCCCATGCATTGGCAAACAAACATATCAGAGTGAGAGTGCCAAGGTATGCCTTGAATTTCTGTGTTCAATTCCTCCTTTCCCACCTTCCATGCACTGTGACCTACTATTCTTAGTAATGAGATACTTATGCCATTGAAGGTATTTATATTCTATTAATATTTTTGGTTGTTCAGTCATGTTTTGTGAGTCATACCTATCCTTATATGATAGAGATCTATACAGAGACAAACAGTCCTGTACAGTATTTAGGGTGAGCTCCCTCATGGTCACTCTCCAGTTCTTCTAGTAACTCAGACAGTCAAGTTGAGTCCCCTCCTTCTCTGTCTTAACTCTTAGACCCTCTATCTTGCAATACTTCATTTACCCTTGGTGAGTTCTTCCACCAAGGTCCATAACCTTTCCTCTTCCTATCAGTTCTTCAACCAGTATAACTGTCTGCTATCTTGGAGGACAAGAGAAAGCAAATTTTGCATCTTTTTACACCACAATGCCTGCATGGCTCTGACCACACAACCAAGACCCAGAAATTGTCAGCATGCCTATGTGTCCATGCTGAGACATCAGTAAAATTAAACATGTCTAAATATGGCTTATTGGACTTGATTTGTCTTTGAAATGTTTCAAATCTGACAAAGAGTTTGAAGGTGACCCTCTGTTTTGTCAAAAAGTAACTTGGATGAGTTTTCTAATATTTTGGAGTGTATGATGATCACACTGGACATGTTTTGCAATTTGAAATATTGAAAAAGCTCATATAAGATGCCAATGCCATAAGCTGGATTTAGACATGTGTAATTGTACTGATACTATGCACCACTTGGGATTAAAATTTCAGACTGGTATTCCCTTGAAAACAGAAATATCGGACACTTTTTTGGTTTTCTGACCATGTACAAATATCTACTGATATACAGCAAAGAATAATATAATTAGCGGTAATAAATGTAATTACACATGTATTATACTATTCTAATTGATAATAAGAACATTTGATGCAGGGGAAATGAATGGTGAAGCGAAATAAAAAAGGGGATGTGTGTTTTAACAGAATGCCCAAAAATGAAAATGTTTTGAATGTACAATATACCCAAAGCATCGCACATTTATGCATTATATAGTGTATGTATCTGCATGAAAACCAGACCCGAGGAAAGAGGGCACTTTGCACTATCAATGTAGGGCAGTTACAACAAATAATGCATATAAGCTCCAGGAGCTTGTGCACCTGTGGAGTCACAATGGCGCCCATGCGACTACAAGAACACCACCAGGCCATGGTGTCACCGCACACGGCCACATGCACACCTGCATGGTCACTATAATACCTGCATGACCACAAGGACACCACAAGAGCCCCCAGAAAGCCATGCACACACCTGTGTGGTCATGATAACACCCACGTGACCACAAGGACATCACCAGAGTCCCGATATGGCCTCAACAACTTCACTCACAGGGCCACAACAACACCCACATGGCTTGCAATGATGCCAGCATGGCCGCAACCATTGCACCACATGCAGAGCCATGATAACAGCAACATGACAACCACAGCATCAGTAAAATAGCAAATGTCTAATTTCATCTAATTCATCTTATTCACATCTTATTCAGGCTTATTCGGGCTTATTAGCTTACCATAAGCTGCCACAAACCAATAAGCCCAAATTAGATGTGAATAAGACGAATAAAGATGAATAAAGACATTTTCTATTTTACTGATGAGCCTACCTGCAGGTGGTGGGAACATGACTGCAATGCCACAATAACACCAGTATGGCCACAACCAGGATGATGGGTAGAATGGTGATGATACCCTAATGGCATGGTGACACATGGACCCAATGATGTAGCTGCTTTAATCAATACACCCCTGGTGTATAGTGTATGTGCAGGCCTACCTGAGTTGAAACCCACAATGGACAACTGGGCCTGTGGGCTTGCAGGGACTCATGCCAGGCCTGCCAGCCTATATTATTTTGATAACCTGTTTGATTAGATGAATGTGTTAAGACTGGATCTCCTCCACTCAAACTCTGGTTGGAGATTGGAGGTTGAAGAGGAGAAATGGCCAGAGATGGCCAGAGGTCCGGAGGGGTGAAGGCTTGGTGCAGGACTTGTGTGTCATGCCCATGCACTGTCATGGCCTTCTTGGTCAGAGATGCATCGGAGGAACCAGAGAAGTTAAGAGCAGAGTGTCTAAGATGATATTTAGGCTGAGGCTATCTACATATAGAGTTGGAGTATATATATGGAGGGAAATCAGAGGCTATGTAAATAGATAAGACGGAGTTGGAGAGGTCATATGCCGGAGCTGTGCTCTGGGCCAGGAACAAGCCAGAGCTGTGCTGCACAGCATCAGAGGGAACAGACGAGACTAAACTAAATATGGAACAAGGAACATACATAAGGAAATCTATGAGTTGTCCAGAGGAATGGAGTTATATATTTGACAGAGGGTGCACTGGAGGTATGAGCAGAGTTGTGTTCCGGAGGTCAGAGTTGTCGGATGGACAGAATATGACACAGCAGAATCAACTGGATAGGTAGAATCAAAGGTTCTCTGACCAAGTGTGGGCAATTTTGAATGGGGACTCATGAGTCTCTGTCAGCATTGAAACATGTTTAGATTTAGGAACACATAGCTTGGAAGAGAAGTTGGCATCCTGGAAGTAGAGTAGCCTGTTGCTGTCCTTAAAGTACCATCAGGACATGGACCATTCATTTCCTTCCGTTGAAGCTTCTTCATACTTCCTTTGAAAGGTTTCATTACCATTATACCCTTCTATCTATTCTTGTACTCCCTTCAGGTGTAGAGATATGACTAATGTGGGTGGTGGCACTTCTCCTGCTGTGTATGGGTCTTATTCCATGGCGTCCCCAAGTTTCAGATTTGGTGGCAGTGAGATTTCTTCCTTTACCTTTTCTGCCATTTGTGACTGGGTCATAGCATGTGATGCTATGTGCTTGGTAGGGTCATCCATGCCAGCTGTCATGGAGATTTCTGGTGGTGCAGTTAATTCTTTGGAAGTAATCTGCCGGCTTGGGGGGGAATTGGAACAGGTGTTCATCCATTATCAAACTGTAGAAGAGTAAGGAGGGTTCATTGGCCAAGGGAAGGGAGATATGATCAGGGGCTGAAGGATAGCAGAACAGATGGGACTGTGGGTCAACGTTCAAGTGAGCTCGACCAGGGTGGTGGATTGTCTCTAAGTTAGGCACGTAAGCCAAGTAGACAGTGCTCCACGAAGCTAATTGTCAGTTCAAGTCTTCATAGGTCTTTGCCCATTGCAATGCTGTATGGTCTGTGATAAGGGTTATCATTTCTCCTTCTATGATGGGTTGGAATTTGACTAATCCTTCTTTCATGACCAGAGCTTCCCATTCCATGGTGGAGTAGCATCGCTCGGTGTCTTTGAAGGTGCATAACTAGTATGCAATGACTCATTCCACATCTATTACCATGTCATCTAGCATAGGACCCCAGCCCTTGATTGAATGGTCCATGTTGAACCAGTTTGAAATGTGTGTTACCATTTTTGGGGGGGGATGGCTGGCTTCATCTTCTGCTTGAATTCTGGTGTAGGCTCACATCCTGTTACAATTTACCCTGGACTATGCTTTTCTTTCACTTATTGCTTACATGTGCATGGGTATAAGTCCCAACTTGGACATTTATTTCTTTTCATCGCTGACTACAATACCTTGACTCATCACCCATTTCCATCACATTCCATGCGATTCCGCTCCACTTGCTTTGTCAGTGACTCCTTCCATCATATTCCTTTACATTCTATGCCAGCCCTGAACTCCCTTATGTATATAAACCCATGTCATTGCATACATGCTCCCCAGTCTAGTTTTACCATTTACCTTCTGCCTTGTACCATCACTGGAATAGATTGGTGTTCCCCCTTCATGATACAGCCCTAAGGGTAGTCTTAATACCTTCTTGCTCCTCATCATTTCAACCACCCTTAAGTGGGAAGTCTTCATTGTCGACCTCACCTAGAGGTCTTTTCTGTCACCACCCTTCCAAGGGAAGTCCTTGTCATCTGTCCTCAATAGTATGCAGACTCCTCATCCACTGTTCACTCAGTAGTATCCTTGGCTGCCGTTAGCTCAGTAGCACCCTTTGTCAACAAACCTCACTAGTAGATAGGCACCTTGTAGACGTCTTGCAATCATCAAGCTCCATTACTCTCATCCATGGTTAGGTCCACAGCCTCAACAGTTCTACATCTGCCCTTGTCCAGGTCAGCTGTAACAAAAGACTAGCCTAACTCCTCATACTGGCTACTTTCACATAAGCCACCCATTCATTCCTATCCCCTTTGACCAACCCCCTTCACAGGGAATCTTTCTGATATCCATGTGCACCACCACCTCCAGCAGAAGATCCATCTGACTCCTCAGACCCCAAGGCTGAAGTACCTTCTGACCAAGAAGCTACTACCCCTGTTGCCCCTTTGAAACCACCACTGGTTATCCCCATTGTACCTTCAGGACCACCATCTGCTATCCACCACCACATTGCTTTACAAAGCACCCCCCTTGCCTCTGCCTCCATGTCTTCTTCAAAACCCATTGAACTTTGCCTTGCTATGCCCAAGGCCTATGATGGGGACCCCTCTGAAGCCATCCTATGGCTTACCTCTGCCTGATTATAAATGCTCGTCAACAAGGACATCTACAACACCAATCATAAGAAGATCAGCTTCCTCCTCTCATATATGAGCAAAGGCCCTGCCAAGCAATGGCTGAGTTCAAGTGTTTCAAAGCTCTTGAAACCAATGACTTCAGTACCCTCAAGGAGTTTATCAAGTAGTTCAAAGCCACCTTCGATTGAGGCAACACTGAGCAGGCTGCTCCTTCCTGGCTTGCTACCCACCACTTTGAGAAGGTCTCCCAACTCAATGACTATATTACCAAGTTCCTTCTCCACATTGGGAAGGCCAGTTTTACCTATCCCCCACTTGACGCTGATGCCACTGCCCACTGCACCCTGATTCAATTATTCCAGGTTAGGATTCCAGTTGCTCATATGCATAGGATCAACTCCATGGATACAATGCATACTACCATTGAGAAATGAATTGCCCAGTCATCTCATTTTAAGGCACAGTGGGATGAGGGAGACACAGTTGCAAAGCAACATGGCAGAACCTCTACCACCCAGACCCACCAGTACATCAAGCCAACCTTAAAACCCCCTAGAGACCCTAATTCCAGGACATTGATGTTGTCTGCCTCCCCAAGCTAACTTCCAAGGAATGGGAATGATGCTGAAAGGAGAACCTTTGCTTCTGCTGTGGCAAGAAGGGACACAGTTCCCACTCTTACCCCATTTATCCTTCCACCCCTTCCCCTCAAGTCTAGAAAGTGACTTCCACTGAGATCCCTGAAGATCTTCCCAGGCTCCAAAAGATAGAGGACAATGACAATAAAAAGTAGGAAGGGTTAGAATGATGGATTTTTGAAACAGGAAGTTACCATGACACATGACTTCCCTTCTTTATTTAGTGCCAATGTACTTGTAAATGCCAAAGACAAGCAATCAACAAGAATCACTATTCAACTCATCGACCCTTCACACTCAATGAAAGCCATTGACACCTTTGCCATTGTAGACAGCAGTGCAGACATCAACTGCATTGATTGGGGCTTTGTTCAAAAACATCGCCTCCCCACCACTTGTTTAACCACGCCCATTCCCATTCATAACGCAGATGCTTCAATCAATCAAGAAGGGTCTGTATGATTCACTTGCACTCTATTCTCCAACATCGGAGGAATAGCCCAACGTACTGAGTTCTATGTCATGAACTGCAGTAACTCCAATGTCCTCCTTGGCATGCCATGGCTAACCCAGTTATCAACTGGGAAACCCATACCCTCAATGTCCCCGAATCCAAGGACAAATCTAAGGCTCTATATGAGGCCTTCTCCTCCCACACCAAGTGCCACTATGATCACATCAATCATAATACCCCACGACTCCCTCGTCAGCACATGATCCATGAAGTCTACGATGGATGCCTCTGGGACTACTGGGATAGAGCCATGGAAACTAACTTCACTGTCACCAGAGTCCAGAACTACCATTACCAACATGGAATGCCCACCAACTGCCTTAGCAAAGCTGGAGGATACTACATTCCCAACTTTGATATCATCACCCAAGTTAGTACCACTACTAAACTTGCTGCTGCCTTGCCTGAAAAGGCCCCCATCATCCTTCTGAAGGAGTATGAGGACTTCAAGGAAGTCTTCTCCAAGGAAGCCACTGACCATGTACTCCCATCATGACTCTATGACCATGAAATCAACTTCAATGAGACCTTCATCCCTAAGATAGGGAAAATCTACCCTTTGTCCCCTGATGAATGCAAAGCTATCAAGGACTTCCTTGAAGAAAACCTCAAGGCTGGAAAGATCCATCCTTTGAACTCACCCCAAGCTTCTCCCTTCTTCTTCATTAAAAAGAAGGATGGGAAACTCCATTGTAGGAAACCGGAGTTCCCTACAGTGATATCCGGTGTTTTCCCACGGTCCGATAACCCCTATCCAGCGCTCCAATCTGAGTCAAGTCAGTTGAAGTCTGAAGGTTAGTTTTGAGTCCGATGTCCGGACCCGAGTTCCTGCACACCGGTCCCGGTGTTCCTGTGCCTCGGGAACTGTTCCTGCACTCCGGATTCAGTCGGGTTTTTACCTTTTTCATGTTTCCCTTACTGTACATCATTCAGGTATGCCCAGATTAGACTTTTGTACCTAGTAATTAGTTCCTAGACAGTGTGCAATCCACCACCATCACTCCTAGGCCTTTAAGTTCGGTTTCCTAAGCCTTTTCCTAGCCCTACTGAATGGGGGGAAGCCAGACTCGAGTGTTCCAGTGTCCTGTGGACATTCAGTGAGCCTTTCCTATAGTTCTCTTTCCTTTCTTTGCAATCCCCTTGGGTTGAGATATACACTCACACCCCTATTTCTTGCATAGAACTACACTCCGGAGTCCTTTTGCTGTTTTACACCACCCTTGCCAAGATTACCACTATGTCCATGAGCACACCATCCATGATGCTTACCCCCTCCCCCTTGTCTCTGACCTCATAGACAAGTTCAAAGATGCAAAGGTCTTTACTAAGTTTGATGTTCACTGGGGTTACAACAACGTCCATATCAAAGACAGACACCAGTGGAAAGCTGCCTTTTTCACCCATAAGGGGCTCTTCGAACCCACAGTCATGTTCTTCAGTCTGTCCAACTCCCCCACTACCTTTCAACAGTTCATGAATGACTCCTTTTGTGATATGATCACAGAGGACTGGCTTGTCATCTATATGGATGACCTCCTGATCACATCCCCTGATGAAGCCACCCACACTGAATGCACTCATTGTGTTCTTGAATGCATAAAGGAATTGGACCTTCACTTAAAACTGGAGAAGTGTACCTTCACTGCCATCAAGGTTGAATACCTTGGCCTCATTGTCAAACCTGGTCAGATCACCATGGACCCCATCACGCTTGATGGGATTGCATCCTGGCCAACCCCCACCACACCTAAGGAGGTACAATCCTTCTTAGGCTTTGCCAATTTCTACTGTCAGTTCATCTCTGACTACTCCTCCATCACTCACCCTCTTGTTGATCTTACCAAGAAGAACCTCGCTTGGAACTGGACGCCAGAGTGCAACATGGCCTTCTCCCAGCTGAAAGACTTATTCCTGTCAAAGCCTGTCCTTGGTACCTCTTTTTGTAATGCTTGAAGTTCCTACATTGTCTTCCTCATCTACTATAAGATCTAGGCAGCATGAGAGATTGTCAGGGGTGGCAAGCTGGGAACCTGGGATGTGAATCATTTTTGGGTCAAAGTCAGTGAGGTTGAGAAGCCATCGTGCTTGTCAACAATTCAGATTCTGGGGTTGATGGAAGTATGTCAGGTTCTTGTGGTTCGTGAATGCCTGGACCGGAAAGGGAAGGCCAAAGAGATAGTGCCTCCAGCCTTTCAGGGCTCAGATAATCATGAGGAGTTCATGATCATAGATATCATAATTTCTCTCAGCAGGGGAGAATGACTGTGAGAGGTAGGAACAGGGGTGCCAATCTCCATTGATATCAGTTTGGAGCAGAATTGCTCCAGTGGTGAACTTTGACACATTGGTCATGATGGTGAAGGGTCAGGTAGTGTCAGGGAGGTGAAGAACCAGTTTTGACAGAAAGAGGGCCTTCAATCCCTCAAATGATTTCTGGCAGACAGGAGTTCAGTCCCAAGTGAGATTCTTCATAAGGTTTATCAAGAGATGGGTGACAGAGGAGTAATTGTGGATAAATTGCTGATAGAAGTTGGTGAATCCGAGGAAGAAATAGATGTCTTTGACTTTTGTTGGTGTCGGCCAAGCAGTGATCCCATCACGTTTGACCAGGTTCATGGTGATTTGCCCAGGTTTGACAATCATCCTGAGGTATTTCACCTTGGCAGCAGCAAAGGTGCACTTTTTGAGTTTTCAGTGTAGGTCGAGTTCTTGCATCCTTTGTATGACATGTTTGGTTTGCTCTTCATGGAGCTCAGGGTCTGGGGAGAAGACAAGGAGGTCATCCATGTAGATGATGAGCCATCCTTCAGCAATCATGTCCCTAAAGGAATCATTCATGAATCATTGGAATGTGACAGGAGAGTTAATGAGCCCAAAGAACATGACAAGCGGTTCAAACAGGCCTTTGTGTGTGATGAAGGTGGCCTTCCATTGGTCACAATCCCTGATCTTAACATTTTTGTACCCCCATCAAATGTCAAATTTAGTGAAGACCTTCATGTCTTTCAACTTATCAATGAGATCCGAGATGAGGGGAAGAGGGTATGCATCCTGAACGGTATGCTCATTCAGGTAGCAGTAGTCTTGGCAGGGGCAGAGTTTGCCATCCTTCTTTTTGATGAAGAAGAAGGGGGCTGCTTCAGGGGAGTTCAAGGGGCGGATCTTTCAGCAGTCAAGATTTTCTTGAATGAAGTTCTTGGTGGCCTTCCACTCATCTGGGGACAATGGGTACACTTTTCCTACTTTGGGAATGAAGAACTCATTGAGGTGTATCTTGTGATCATAGGGGCATAATGGGAGACTGTGATCAGATGCTTCCTTCATGAAGACATCCAAAATCTGGCATATTCAGGCAGTAGTGTGGTCTTGAATTTGGTTTTGTCAGCCACAGCTGCAAGCTTGGTGGCAGTGGCAACTTTGTTGATGAACTTCTGGTGTCTGCTGCAGGGGGTGAAGTGGGTCCCAAAATGGGCGATTCAGTGAAGGTCTGCATACCTCTTCATAATGTTGACAAATTCCAATTCTTTGTCTTTCTGGAGATAATCAAAGAGCCTTTTATCATAAATTCAATGAACCATCGTTTCTTTGGGAGCAGCAGTGGGATAGAACTTGTCATGCTGTTTAAGGTCAGCGATGTGGACTTGGTACAAGTCTTTCAACTTGTCGAGAGATTCAGAGATGGTACAGGTTTGTTTAGACCAGTCAATGAGGGGGTTAACTGCCTTCAGCCGAGGTGATCCTAGAATAACATTCTGTCATCCACAGTCCATGATGTAAAAGAGGACCTTCTTTCTTATTAGACAACATGTCAAGGTTGCAGACTTGGAATGGTTTCTCATGTCAGGATGTGGGGAGTTTGTTCTTCCTAATGAACCCCCAGTCAGTGCAGTTAATGTTTGCACAACTATTGATCAGGATGTGAGACTCAACAGTTTTGAGCATGTGTGTGGATATGATGAGTTCAACAGGGATCTGCATAGATTTCATCATATGAGATACAGTTGCAGGCACACATACAGGGTAGGAGGTGGCAGACATTGAGGCTGGCCTCCATTCTAAGAATCCTGGGAACAAAAATGGGGTGTCCTTCTGACCACTTCTTCTTCATCTTCCTCACATTCTTTCAATATGGGAAGGTCTTCAGGCTTCTTCTTTGTCATATTTATGACAGAAGGGCTGGGGATGTCTTTGAAGGTGGCATTGCATTTGAACACTGAATGTACAGGTTTCCAGCATTTGAAACAGAGATTTTTCTTTCAACAGTGTTTCCTTTCTTTGGGAGTGAGCTTCTGAGGATGAGTGATGGATATGGAATCGATGTCCATGGCATTGGGGTCTCGAGAGGGTTTTGAGATCAAGGGGGTGGCATAGGCATACAAAGGGGTGGTTCTTCCCTTTTGTGCTTCTCAGATCAGAGTGGTCCTTTCCCATTGTTTCTGGAAGGAGATGGCATGTTTGTACCAGTCATCGATTTTGTCAGGGACAGTCTCCATGGCAAGGATCTGGGTGGAGAAAGGGATGGCAATGGCTATCTGATAAAAGGAAATGAGGATGGTGTCGATTGGTGAGAGCCTTGCAATGTGAGCTTGGAACTTGGTGTTGAAATCTATGATAGAAGGCATTCATCGTCCTTTCTCATCCTTATTCATTTGAGTGGAGGAGAGCCATACCAAGGCATCAGCAGCTTCATCTTCTCTGATGAAGGACTTCCTAAACTATTCCTTGAAGTCAGACAATTTCCCAAATGAATTGTCTGTGACCACCTTCCTTCTGAAGGTTTTGGCCCTGACCTGAGCTGATCTGAGTGTCATAAACAAGAGTGTGAAGGTGATCTTCTTGTTGATGGTGCAGTAAATGTCAGCATTAACTAGGAGGTAGGTTGTGATGGTATCCAACCAGTCTTCAAAGTTGGCAGTATTGCCATCAAAGAATGCAGGGGGATTGAGCTTGAGCTCTGTGGGCTTGGAAGAAGATATTGCTCCATATGCTTGGATAGCTTCCCAGGGTTCAGGTGGATCTAAATGGTTGCTAGAGAAGAAGATATTTCCAGTCTGTGGCAGGGGTGTTGGCAACAGGGAGATCAGCATCTGAGGGATAGATGCAGAGTAGGAAAGGTGATGGACTAGGTTGAGAGTGACTTCAGTATCCTCCTTAGTGGGTAGGAAGTTGTCCTTGTCAGAGGGGGTACAACTGTGAGGAAGTAATTGGGAGTTGGAGGGGTCATTGGAACAGGAGTGCCAATGAGTATCAATGGGGGCCTTGGAGTAATGGTGGCTTACCAGGTGATAGCTGACAGGGAAGCTAGACCTTTTTTTACAACTACTCCGAGTAGAGATATGTATAGCCCCTAAAGAGGGTCTTGGATGACTAGGATGAAGGAGAATGTGGCAGGACATTCTATGAGGATGGAGTACAGGGGTTCTTAGAAGAACAAAGCTTTATGCTTGTTCTGTCTCAACAATCTATCATTGAACAGAGGTCTTCCTTGAAGATCTATCATTTGAAGGTGAACAAGAGGTTCCTGATGAGGGACTAGGACTTAGGAGCTAGGAGTGGAGCAAAGACCCAAGTGTATTGAGGTACACTAAGGGGAGGTCTAGCTTAGAGATACAAGTACAGAAAAGCGGGTTTATATAGATGAGAATGGAGTCACTGACAAAGCAAATGTAATCACGTAGAACACAATAGAAATCAGATCATGAGTCATGGTATTGTAGTCAGCAACAAAAAGAAAGGAACATCCAGATTGGATATCCATGTGTATGTAAGTGAGAAAAAGGAAAAAAAGGGGCCAATCATAACATTCAAGCACATCCAGTGTGTCCAAGCATGTCCAGTGCATCCAAGCACATCCAGCACATCCAAGTCCATCCAGCATGTCCAAGCACATCCAGTGTATTCAGAATTTCCAGAGGGTCTGGGGGCCAGAGTATATTATTAGCCTACCACCTCTCCCATTCTGCATTCATTACCTGAGTGCTAACCCCTTCATTGCCAACATCTGTGATGCAATCTGGAAGAATTTTCCTTCCTAGCAACCCCTTAGATCCATTCAAAACCCAGGAAGTCATCAAAGCTATGTCTTCTTTCAAACCCATGGAGATTAAGCCCAAACCCCCAATGCCCTTTGATGGCAACACTGCCAACTCCAAAGAATGGCTGGACATTGTTTCAGCATACCTTCTAGTTAACTTCGACATATATCACAACAATGACAAGAAAGTTGCCTTTGTTCTCTCATATATGACCCTTGGGTCTGCCCAAGTCTGGTCCAAGACCTTTTGAAGAAAGGCTATTACCAATAAGAGCTTTGAAGAATGGTCTGACTTCATAGATAAGTCTTTCATCAGAGAGGATGAAGTGGCTGATGCATTAGCATGGCTGTTATCTGCCTGCATGATCAAGGACAAGAAAGGATGGTGGACTCCTTCCATTGTAGATTTCAATGCCAAGTTTCAGGCTCACACCATGAGACTCCTGGCCATTGACCCTGTTCTTATCTCCTTTTACAAGTTGGCTATCACCATACCCCTTAGCACCAGAATTCTCTCTATGGAGAACATCCCAGACATCATTGAAAGATGGTACAAATGTGAAATCTCTTTCCAAAATCAATGGGAGAGAGAAAGCCTTGTCACCAAAGCATGCAAGGGAAGAATGAATCCTTCCTACACCTTTGTCACTCCCTTGTCTTCAAAACCTCCTCGAGACCCCAATGCCATGGATTTCAATACCATGTCCATCCCTTATCCCCAGAAACTAACCCCTGAGGAGAGGTAACACTGTTGTAAGAAAGGACTCTGCTTCAAATGCAGGAAGCACATGCATTCTGCCCAACAATGTAACATATCCTTTGACTTCCCAAAGCCTTCCATCAAAAAGATGATAAAAAAGGACTCTGAAGATCTCCCCATATCGAAAGAATGTGAGAAAGATGACAAAGAAGTGGTTGGGAGAATGACTGGCTTCCACTCCCAGGTTTTTAGAATGGAGGACAGCCTCAATGTCTGTAATCTCCTACCTAGTATGTGCACCTGTAACTGTATCCTGTATGATGAAGTCTATGCAGATCCCCATCGAACTCATCATACTATTGCACACACTCAAAACTGTTGAAGCCTGCACCCTAATTGACAGCAGGACAGACATCAACAGCATTGACTGGGGCTTCATTCAAAAGAACAACCTTCTAACCTTCCAGCTTGAGAAACCATTCCAAGTCTGTAGCCTTGAGATGTCCTTGAACAAGAAAGGCAATGTGTCTTTCTCCATGACTCTTTTTGTCAACATCAGAGGGATCACCAAGAAGGTCCTCTTCTATGCTATGGACTGCAGATGACAGAATGTCATCCTTGGATTGCCCTGGCTCAAAGCAGTCAACCCCCTCATTTACTGGTTTAAACAGACCTGCACCACCTCTGAATCCCTTGACAAGTCGAAAGATTTGTATCAGACACACATTGCTGACCTTAAATGGCACAACAAGTTCTACCCCACCACCTCACCCAGAGAGACTATGGTTCATCAAGTCTACAACAAAAGGCTCTTTTATTATCTTCAGAAGGATGACCAGTCCAAACTCATCACTGTCACAAGAAATTTGCCAACCTCCATTGTATAGCCCACTTTGGAACCTGCTTTGCCCCTTGTGGCAGCCTCTGACATGAGAGATTTGTCAACAAAGTCACCACTGCCACTGAACTTGCAGCTGTGGCTGAGAATGCCAAGCCCAGAACCACGCTACCTCTGGAGTACACTGAGTTTTCCAATGTCTTTATGAAAGTGGCATCTGACCCCATTCTCCTGTCATGACCCTATGATCACAAGATTCACCTCTATGACTTCTTTGTTTTCAAAGTTTGGAGGGTTTACCCATTGTCCCTGGATGAGAGAAAAGCCACCAAGAACATTATCCAAGAATACCTGGATTGCAGAAAGATAACACCTCTCAAGCAGTACTCTTTTTCTTCATCAAAAAGAAGGACAGCAAGATTCACTAGTAATAGAGGAGTGGAGGAGAGGAAAAGGGGGTGATGAGGAAGTGAAAAAAAGAGGAAGGAGGTGACATTACCCACTTTACAGTGACCTCCAAAACTGTTGCAATGTTTGTCTTCAACTCAGCGCATGAAGTGCCCTGAAATATTTCATGGAACTTTCACTTAGCTTTGGTGGGACCAAACAAAGTACAACCTCCCGGCTACAAATGGGACTCTGGGTCATTTGATTTGACCCACAGGTTGTGAAGATATGACCATATTAAATCAACAATACCATTCAACAGTTTTGCACCTTTATTATTAGGGGGTATTTAGTACTTGGTATAGCCTCCTTTTGCCTTGATCACTGCCTCATTCCTTCTAGGCATACTCTCAATCAGCTTTTGACACTCCTTAGCTGGTATTTTATCCCATTCCTCCTGAATCCTCTCCCACAACTCCAAAATTCCTTTAGGGGGGTGCTCATGCTCTGCCAGCCTCCTTTTCAGATAACTCCAGATGTGCTCAATGGGATTAAGGTCAGGAGACTGTGTAGGGCATACCATAGTCCTGAAATCCTGCTCCTTTAACCACTCCTTGACCTTCTTGCCAGTATGCTTGAGGTTATTGTACTGTTGAAAGATGATGTCAGGATGATTAAGACCATGGTATTGCATGGTTTGTTGCAGTTCATCCTTCGAAATTTGAAGGTATAGGTCCCCATCCATCCTACCATCAATATTGATAGCACATCCAATGCCATCCCAATCCATGCAGCCCCACATCATCACAGAACCACTTCCAAACTTAACTGTTTCCTCAACCAGCCTATTACTAAGCCCATCTGAACACAGGTGATTGATTTTGATCTCATCAGACCATATGATCTTCTTTCAATCATCAATAGTCCAATCTTTATGAGCACAGGCAAAATTAGAGATCTGCACTGATACTTGATATTCATGGCAGGTCATAGATATGGATATGTATGAATATGGATATGGGGTGTGAATTGCCTATCCATCAACCTGTAATCCTTACCTGTGGATACCTGCACATGCCTTGTGAATGAAGTCATGCAAGATGGGTGGGATGCTATCAAGCTGTAGCATGTTATGAAAATCTACTATGCTATGTAGTCATTTCACTGCTTCATCACTTAGTGGTTCTACAGGACTGGAAGGCACCATTGCCAATGCACACTTCAGATTGTCAACACCCCTCCTTGAACCTCACACGGCCTCTCATTTCCTTGAGCACTCAACCTCAGGGTCCTCTGGCTCTACATCTCGACCTGCCAGTGGCACATTCATTTTATCGATGTGCTGCTTCCTGGGGCTTGCAGAGTGTTTCTGTGGCCTGTGGATGTCTCCTGCTATGTGCATTTCACTGTTCAAGCTACCTGCTTCTTCTTGAATTTCTTGGGCTCCTCCAGATGGGTCCTTCACCTGCACTTGTTCAAATCCTTCGGGCTGATGTTCAGATGCATTCCATAGCTTCTTCAGGACATTTCTGGAGTCGTGGGCATGGCTGGATACATCCACCATCACAGCAGCAGCAGCAGCAGCCTCAGTGTTGCAACAACACAGCAACAAGGATGACTATGGCATTGTTGGCATGCAGTGACAGATGTGCATGATCCCCTGCCTGCCTGATGATGCCACTGATGAGACAAAAATGGTCCACTGAATGGGGCTGAGTGGCACTCATTTCCCAAGCTGTTGCTGTCACCATAGAAGGAGAACATTGAAAAAATCATCAGCTGAGCAAGATCAGTGTACTAAGTCATAGTACAGTCACCTCAAGACCAAAATGAAAATGGGTGAGTTGGACACACCACACAGGTTAAATATGGACTGGAGACCCTGCATGTGCCACATTGAGGTGTGAAACACAAGTGTGACCACAAGTTGTATTAGCATGTAGTGCTTGCAGAATACATAGTTTTCTACACCATCAAATCATGGCTGGCCATGGACTTGCAAGAGTGCAAGTCATCCTGACTTATCCATGGGTAGACTCTCACAGGTAGGTGTCATATCCCATCATAACCCTGATCCCCACACCTCTGAACCCCCCTTCAATACCTCCTATGCCACCTCTGACTGTGACCTCTTCATCTCCGGTCTCCTCTGAAGAACTCCATCCTACCTCCCATCAGACCTCCCATACTGAAACTCTTTCCGCTGTCAGACCAAATATGATTGGTTCAGATCTCATTCCCTTTTATGCTTGCTCTATTTCCTGACCCTATGATCCATTCCTATGTTACACCTGTGTTGCATTTCATTTCCTCATCCTATGTACATTGCCCCTTGTCCCCCTATGATCTTCGATCATTATGTACCTTTACATATGGTCTCCTTCATTTTCTGTTCTGGACTCTGATCTGACTTTGTAGTATATAAACTGCTGTAATTCCCTCTGTACTTCTTAGTTCAAATATTGATGTCACTTGACATCCTTACTGAAGTCTTTTAATAATGTTCCCACTCCTCCCACTCCATCTCATCCTGATGAAGTTTCCCTTATCTCCTTTATACTCTTCACTTGTTCTTCCCATCTTTGAAATAAGGACCCGACAGTAGGCAAGGGTGTGACATATAAGTCCTGTGCCAAGTCCTCACCTCCACAACCTTTTATCTCCACCTCTCTACCCTCCTTCTCTTTGGCCTGTAGTTGCTGTGGGTCAGAAGTTGAGTCTATAATTCCTTCTGTTCATTTGCAGGGTGAACACCTTAGATCTGCCTTCCTTTGAGCCTCTGAGCCTTCACTTCCTCTCTGTTTTCCACATCTAATTCACCTCTGATTCCTTTGCTCTCTCATTCTTTTCACCTCTAATCTCTGAAATGTTTGCTGTGCATCAAAAGTTGATTTAGTTCCTTTTGTTCATTTGCAGGGCTACTCCTTGAATATACAGTCAAGATGCAAAACTCCTCCAGGACTTCATCTGACAAAGGTCTGAGGTGTATCAGTCAACTTCAGAGTGAAAGAACACTGAATGGGCTGGAGGTCTGATGGAGATGAGAGTGGAACTACATGTGGAGGTGATGAAGGCAGAAGAGGGCAGAGATAAGGGGTTGTGGGGGTGAGGACTTGGCACAGACTTATGTGTTGCACCCTTGCCTACTGTCGGGTTCTCATTTTGGAGATGGGAAGAACAAGTGAAGAGTATAAAGGAGATAAGGGAAACTTCGTCAGAATCAGACAAAGTGAGAGTGGGAACATCATTAAAAGAGTTCAATAAGGACATCAAGTGACATCAATATTTGAACTAAGGAGTACAGAGGGGATTACAGGAGTTTATATATTACAAAGTTGGATTGCAGTCCAGAACAGAGAATGGAGGAGACCATATGTAAAGGTACATAATGATCAAAGATTATAGGGGATTGAGGGGCAATGTACATAGGATGAGGGAATGAAATGCAACACAGGTATAATATAGGAATGGATTATAGGGTCAGGGAATGGAGTGAGCATAAAAGGGAACAAGATCAGGACCAATTATATTTGGTTCAACAGGGAAAAGAGTTCCAGTATTGGAGGTCCAATGGGAGGTAGAATGGAGTCCTTTGGAGGAGACTGAAGATGAAGGGGTTGCAGTCAGAGGTGGCATAGGAGGTATTGGAGGGAAGTTTGAAGGTGTGGAGATTGGGATTAGGATGGGATATGACAGTGCCCCCCAATTAGGGCTGAGCTCTTGAGATCCAAAGGTCAAAGCATAGGGTCTACTAGTCCACTATTTTTCAGTGAACAATGTACTTGTTAATCAGGTGGAAACTTGAGAGTGCCCAGCAGAGTTTGAACCTTGTATATAAGGTGCGTTTGAGAACCACTTGCCTTTTATTCACAACCATCATGTTGAGCAGCTGTGACAGTACCTCATCTGATGATGAGGTCAAGAAGCTGCAGGAGCAGCAGTGTGAGCAAGAGCAGGCAGCACATCAGAGGCATGAGGTGGAGGAACGTGAGTGGAGGGAATGTGAGGAGTGTGAGAAGCATGAGCTGAAGAAGCAGGCAGAGACAGAGGAGAAGGAATGGAGGCAGTGTAAGGAGTGTGAAAAATGACAGATGGTGGAGTGCCATAAAATGGAGTTGGCGCTTACAAAGGCAAAGAGGAGGTGTGACAAGGCAAGGGAGTGGAGATCAAAGGAAGCAGGAAAGGGGAAGGATCAGGCAACTGGTGATCAGGTACATGGTATGTCCGTAATTTGACAGAGCTGATGAAGCATCAGAAGAACCCAATCAAGCTTGGATCAGACATGGAGGACCAGAGCAGGTCAAAGAGGAAGTGGAGGGAGTTGGAGACTAAGGGGTGTGACTGGTGCCACAGGAAGGGCATGGTCTGCATACCACTGCTGTCAGGGTCAAAGGGGATGGTGTGCATGGCATGTGTGAGGGTACACATCACCTGCACAATGTTGGAGGAAGTGCTGGAGGTGCTGGAGTCACTGAGGTGTGGAGAGAAAAAGAAGCAGGTAAGACCCATGGTGGAGATCACAGCAGGGCTGTCGAGGTCAAATGGAGGGATGGATGGAGCAGATGGACAGAGCACTCTTAGAAGT
The DNA here is from genome assembly GCA_038094155.1 of Pulveroboletus cf. aberrans. Classification (NCBI taxonomy): domain Eukaryota; kingdom Fungi; phylum Basidiomycota; class Agaricomycetes; order Boletales; family Boletaceae; genus Pulveroboletus; species Pulveroboletus cf. aberrans. Next base: position 19,914 of record JBBPTO010000074.1, on the reverse strand, counting down.
GCATTGAAAGCTTATGGGTCACCTTAGAATGGTCATGGAGGCAGTGACAGGGGCTAGAAGAGAGCTCTGCATCATGAGAAAGGAGTGGGAGGAGGGTGGAAGGGTGGAGCACACCAAAAGCGAGGTGCATATGGAGGTGAGAGAGATGGGGGAGAAGAGGGTCAGAACAGAGGGTGAGGAGAAAGATGTAGAGGGGGAGGAAGAGAATGGAGGGAATGTGTTTGGAGATGATGAAGGTGATGAGGAGGGTCATGGGGGTGAGGACAAAGGTGCAGAGGAAGTTGAAGGGAAGGTGTTGACAGTAAATAGAGTTGTTTTTTTCTTTTTTTGTCAATTTATCAATGAGATTTGGGTGAAATGAAGGAAAAGTAAGATGATGGAGAGAAGTGAGTATCAGAGGTTTTCAAAGGTTTTTGTAAGTAATTCAAGATGAATGAAAGAGAGTGATGTAACTATTATATTTCAATGGAAGACTAGAGGTTGGTTTCAGAAGTGGGTGGAGGAAATTGGAAACAATATCAGAGGTAAGAAAGAGGTATCAGAGGTATTGTTGGGGATGGTGGAGGAAACCATGGGATATTTGGAAAAGAGAGGAGATATTCAGAAGTAGAGGAAATGGGGTTGAAGGGAGATATTTGGGATGAGGGGTTGGCCATGAGTGAGCATGAAGGGAGGAAATCTTGGTGGGGATATGGAGTTGGACCAATTGGTGAGACATCATGAAGTTGGGACCAGGATCGATTGGAGTGAATCAGATAAAACTTGGAGGGACTTCGTAAGCTTTGCTAGGTCAGTGATGAGCAAGTGGAGTCCTTATCCCCCCCTTATAGGAGAGACTTCCCAATGTCTCATCAGCACAACAGAGAGAATTCAAATTGAATAGCAGGGAAATAGGAGAGAGCAGAGTCCTTGATCCATACCCATGCCATGAAATACCCATGGGTGAATGGGTATGGGTATCACTTGGATAGAATATGGATTGAGGTCCGGGTATCCATGAGTTTACCCATGCAATTCTCTAGGAAAAATTCAAATGAGCTTTATGATGCCTGGCTGAGAGAAGGGGGCATTTGGACTTGACTACAGACTTCATAACACTTTTCTTCAAGTGATGATGCACTGTGGTAGTAGATAGAGGCTCCTGGACAAGCTGGGTAAGAGCTTTGATCACTTGAACAGCATTCTCTGCTTTTTCAGAAGGGATTAAATGAATAGCATGGTGCATATTGGTGAAAGAAAGCTAAGATGGGTGACCTCCAGTAGATTTTTTAAGCTCAGGAAGCTCTTTGGAGTGAAGTCTAGATATAGTAGGCATATGAAGACCAGTAGCAGAAGCATTAGAGTGAGCAGATTGGCCAGCATCAAGCATAGAGAGAATATTGGCCTTTTGAGTAGCAGAGAGGGATTTCATGATGGTAAAAGTTGAAAGCAAAGAAGTGTGTGAACTAATGAAAACTCAGACATATTGTTTATATGTATATCTTTGTTTGTCTGTGTAATTGAGATCAAATATCATCTTATTTCAATGTGATTCTGCTTTGCCTCTTAAAAGATGCAAAACTGTTGCAATGATATTGTTAATTTAACATGATCATATCTTCACAGCCTGTAAGTAAATCACATGACCCAGAGGCCCATTTGTAGCCAGGAGTCTGTATTTTGTTTGGTCTGATCTAGCTAAGCAGAATTCCTGTGGAATATTGCAGGGCACTTCATACACCGAGTTGAAGTCAAATATTGCAACAGTTTTGGAGGTCACTGTATCTGTCCCCAACTTCTTTATCACACTCTTATTACTCTTCTTAATTTTCCATTATCTCCTTCTTCTTCTCTTTACTCCTTCATTACTCACTTCCTTCCCACTTCCCCATCATCCTGCCACCTACTTTCACTCTTTTCTCCACATCTTCCTTATTCTCTCCTTTTTTTTTCTATTACATTCTTCACATTCCTCCACTTTTTCATTATTCTTTGAGCCTTCTTTTGCCTTTCATCCATACCATTATCATTCCTGCCCCCATTGTTCTCTTCTCCTTTCCTCCACTCCTTTACCATCTTCTCTTTCTGCCTTTCACTCTTCCACTATCCCATTCTTCTTCTTTCCACTCATCCATTACCCTCAATCCCTTTACTTTACTTGACCACCACTCTGTCCTCCTTATCTTACTGCCCCATTACTTCATTCCTCTTTTTTTCACTTTCTTATCACCCACTTTCCCTCCTCTCCAGCATTCCTTTCCTCAATTCCCAACTTCCCCATCATCCCCTTTTTCTCTCTTTCACTTTTCCATCACACCATTTCTCTACACTCTCCTATTATCTTTTCCACTTTCCTCTCACCTTCTCTTACTTTTTGCCACTCTTTCATTTCTTTCTATTTCTTTCATGCAATCTTTCATTACCCCATCTTCCTTTCTCTCAATCTCTCATTACTTCCTCTTCCTTCCTTTCACTTTTCCTTTTTTTCATTACCACCTTTCCCTACTTTCCACTTCCTGTCCCCCTGGTTCTCAATCACCCATTTCTCTACTTTCCACTTTCTCATTATTTCCTCCTTCTGCCTTTCCACTTCATTATCACCCCCTTTCCCTGCTCCTCCACTTCACCATCACCCCCTTTTTCTTTTCTTTACTCCTTCATAACTCACTCTTTGTCTTCTCTACCCTTTCATCACTTCCTTACCCCCTACATTACTTTCTCATCACCCCCTTCATCTCACCATCACCCCTTTCTTTTCATTCCAACTCTCCCATTATCTCATTTCCCTCTCCTTCACTCCCCAATCATCCTCTTCTACTTTCCCCAACTCTTTCATCACTCCCTTTCCCTTCCCCATACTCTTTCATCACCCCCTCATCCTCTCTTCTACTCTCCCATCACCCTCTCACCCTCTCTCCTACTCTCTCATCACCCTCTCACCCTTTTCTCAACTCTGCTGTTACTCCCTTTCCCCCCACTCTACTCTCCCCTCACTCTCTCCTTCACTTCCCCACTCTTTCATTACCCTTTGCTCTCTCTCCCACTGTCCCATCACCCTCTTTCCTTTTCCTCACTCTTTCATTGCCCTCACCTCCTTTTACCTCACTTTTTTGCTATGCTTACTCTTCCTCCCCCCACTCTCTCTTTGCCTCCTCTTTCTCACTCTCATTATCACCTCCATTTCCTCATTTTCATTTCTTCATCACCTCCTCTTTTTTTCTCATTCTTCAATCATCCTCTTATCTCCACATTCTAATTCCACTTTTTCATCATCCCTTTCCTTTTTTCCACCTTTCCATCACTCTCTTCCATTTTCTACACTTTTTCATAACCTTCTCTCCCTTTCTCCTACTCTTCTATTACCCCCTTCCCCTTCCCTTCACCCTCCTACTCCCACTTCTCCACTTTCCATCACCTTTTTTTTCCTTCTCTCTATTTCTTCATCACCCCCTTTCTCACTCTCTCATTCCATTCATTGATCTGTTTATAAATCTATTCTATAGTGCATTCTTGAATCTGTTCTGTATATTCAGTCAGTTTGTTGATTCATTGATTGGTTTGTTTTTTAATTCATCTATCTATTTTCTAATCAAAAACAGGTATTAAAATCACTTTTTGAGAAGTGGGGCCCTGCCATGCAGATGGATGCTATAAGAGTGAGTCTATCTGACCACAATCTAGAGTTGGGATTACTTTTTGAAGATAGGTGAAGTTATAAATGCCAGAGGCAAGTGCTTTCCTCTGGAATTTGCATGTTGCATGATGCAATTACACCCATTACTTCTAGCAATTTGAAAGATGCCCAAAATGTATGAATGTAATTATATCCATCACTTGTAGCAATTTGAAAGGTGCTCAAAATGCATGGATATAATTACACCCAATCACTTGTAGCAATTTGAGAGATGCCTCAAATGCATGTATGTCACATGCAATTGCACCCATTACTTCTAGCATTTTGGGAGATGCTCAAAATGGATCCATGTTGCATTCAATTACATCAACTACTTCTAGCATTTTGGAAGATACCCAAAATGCATACATGTTTCATGAAATGAACCAATCTGTTGTACCATGTTAAAGAAATGTTTGGATCAGCTTATTACATTTTGACTCCAATCATCAGTGCAATTTGAAAATGTCAAAATGTGTGGTATTTATAATCATTTCTTACTCTAACCTTCACTGGATTACAAATATCTCCTTGAATTATAATATCAGTGGCTTGTATGAATTATTATTTAAATGAACACATACAGATATATAGTGGCCATCCCAGACAGCCATATCTACATCTACAAAAGTACAATTAAAACATTCACTTTCTTTCAGCATTTTGGCTGTATCTCAGTCAGATCTTAGTGGAATGGTAAAATCTGTAGCTTGTATGAATTTTTATGTAAATGCACACATTTAAGTGCACAATGGCCCTCCAGAACGGCCATATCCACTTCTATAAAATTAAAATTAAAACATCCAATTTCTGTCAGCATTTTAATTATATCTCAGTCAGCTCTTACTCAAATGGTAAGATCCATAGCTTGTATGAACGCTTCTCTAAATGCGCACATGTCAGTGCACAATGGACATCTAGGATGGCAATATCCACTTCTATAAAATTAAAATTAAAACATCCAATCTCTTTCAGCATTTTGATTATATCTCAGTCAGATCTTAGTGAAATGGTAAGATCCATGGCTTGTATATATGCTTATGTAAATGCGCACATGCAAGTGTGCAGTGGCTGTCCAAGATGGCCACATTCACATCTAGAAAATCAAAATTAAGACCTGCAAGTTCTTTTAGCATTTTAATCATATCTCAGTCAAATCTTATTGGAATTGTGAGATTGGTGGCTTGTATGAATGGTTATTTTCATAATTGGGTTAGGGTTCTCTTGTGGTTATTTCAACAAAATAGAGTGTGTTTTGCTGCATTTTTATAAACATTAAATGTGGTAAATAAGCAACAAATTAAATAAGCGTACATGTTTGTAAATATATATCTGATATAATGCAACATGCTTTATATGTACCATTCAAAACCCACAATTGGCCACTTGTATTCAAATATGAGTGATTTTGTAGCTAGATATATAATAACATGGCTCATATACCCACATTTTACCACATATAGTGAATTGTGGGTAAACACATAATTATTTTACTTTAATGGTCACATAATATTACAATCCATTTGTCATATTAAATTTCAGGAAAATGTTCATACATTTTTAAATGCTAGTCTGATTACAGAATAACACCTACTTCATTGAATGGTATTTAATGAATGGAATCAAACACTTGATCTGTGACTAACCCATGTTTTCCTTCTCTTTGATTGAACAACAAATATTGCAGCAAATTTTGTTGCAAGAATTATATGACAAGGAAAATGTAACTATGGATATAGATGACAGGGTAAGCATGAAACTTACAATGAATAAAATCAAATGATGATGTGGTTGTTCAAGCCTGTTGAGAGAGAGAAAAAGAACATCAATATTAAAATAATACAAGTGGATGATAGGAAAGGTAAGGAACAGGACTTAGTGAAGGAAATAAATGACAGCCTGGATCTTGAGAGAGAGAATATGAAGTTGAAGTTAAAAGTGGAGAAATTGAAGGCATGACTTATCAGAGAAGGGGCAGTGATGAATGTGATTACAGCAAAAATGGAGGAATGGTGAATGCTGGTCTTGAAAGGTTAAGAAGATCTCAATTGATGAAGATCACAGCTGGAGAAAATGGTCAGTGAGGGGGATAGCAGAGGAAATGATTTGTCAGTGATCAATGCATACATATGCTTTTGATCCTTCCTGAGCTGAGCAACAGCTCTTGAATGTTGCCATGATGCATACCTTGGACACACTGTTGAATGATAATTTCATAGGTTCTATGTGAGTTCTATTTTCACCATCATGATATGTGAAACTCACCTGATGTACTTTGGATAGCTGCCAGAATGTCTTGTAGGTCTTGATTGATCATTTCAGAGGCATGCTGATTTATACTGTCAGATAAAATGTGATGAAAATGCACCTACCTTGCTGCCAGTTATTCTGTGAGTTGTGCATCACATGGGCTTGATGTGTGAGATACACAGTCAGAGGAGGAAATTAGCAGGAGGATGTGAAAACCAGAGAGTTCAGATGTTCGACCTGCAATCAGTTGACTGGTAAACTCATTTTACTGTCTAAGAGATCAGAAAAGAACATACCATTTTATGTGAACCAAGAAATGAACCAGATGATCCAGTGGATGCTGGAGTATGAGAAGGAGGGAAATGAAGCAGTGATGAATGGAGGTGATCTGATCAGTCCACTTGGACAGGCCTATTTGGAGTCAGTTTGGTCACAAGTGGAGCTATGATGAAGAGATTTCTCAACATCAACAAGAGGCTCTTGAGCAAGTTTTCCAAACTTGATCTTCTGAACCATACAATTGACTCACATTCTGTTTCCATTCTGGAGTGCAAGCAAAAAGGCAACAGATCACTTTTTGCAGTACTGGTGCATGAAATTGAATTGTGAATTTCTTGATGCCATCAGTAGGTTTAAGCCACAGGAGGTGAATGGGAAGGTTGTTTTAGAGGAGTCTCCAAGGCAAGTCATTTCTGAGAGACAGTCAACAAGAGCTTCCTAACAGGGAGTTCAAACACACTTTGAAGTGTTTCATGGGGTTGGTGGTGGTGGTGATGTTGAAATAATAAAGCTGAGTAGTGACAGTGGGGGAGTGGCCCTTGAGTCTAAGGCAGGTGCTGACACAGGCATGTCAAGTGACTAGAGCACCTGCAGTATATATTCAACATGCATACCAAATGATCAGATAGTGACACTAATTCAAAGCAGAGTGAATTGAAATGATAAAAGAAATAGAAATGGCATGCACAAAATTTGATGCCCTCTAATAGTTCAGTGCATTGAATATATTGAAAGAGAATGCAGATCTATCAAATTTCCTGATAATCAATTTCATCAGAGATGAAATGAAACAAAGAACTCAACATGCACTTGAATGCCAAAGAATCTGATCTCAATAAAACACCATTCACCATTTCCATCAAGCATACTGTGATAGAAAATGGGAATATAAGTAGCATTCAACATAGACATGGCATCTAACTCAATTGGAACAGCCAATCCAACTGCAGGAAATTCATCCACAACTGCCAACATTCCAACTACACCACATGAATATCGGTTTTCAATATCTGATGTGAGGCATATCATCTCATTTGGTACAATCTGTTCTGACATTTCAAATCACAGTTCTTAATTACCCACATTTGAACCATGGTGGTGAAATGTTGGAATTTTCACATCCTGTCAGACATGCTTCAATCAATCCAGGGGCATATCCATCTGTAAATCAAGGTGTGTCATGTCTTTCATATCTGTACCCTCAGCCCTGACACTCAGATAACAGAAATCAAACCATTAACATTTCAATGACATTCTTGAGACAAAGGCTTGGTATGTTGTCTCCTTCTGTACAATGAGTTGATTCTGACATCTGAATCATGTTGTTCAAATACCTGCATTTGTACAGTAGTGACAAAATGTGGGTATTCATGCATTCTGTGGGATGTGCTGTGAATGATTCTAGGCCTATCCATATGTGCATTGAGGTGCTTGTGTCTTTCATCTTTGTACCCTAAACCGTGATATTCAGATGACAGATATAAAACTTCTGACATTTCAATGAAGCCATTGAGATGTGGTCTTGATACATTGTCTCTTTTTGTACAATTCATTTTCGTTCTAATGTTCAAACCATAGTCCAGTCCTTAATTACAGACCATGATGGCAAAATATGGGTATCTGTGTGTTCTTCTGAACACACTTCATCCGGTCTGATCCATTCAGATATTGATGGTATGTCTTTTATGTCATTCATATTATTGCCTTCTGCCCTAACCATTCAATGAGAGGTGAGAAATTTCCTACATTACCTTTTCAGAGTCCAAATGTGGGTTATTTCTTCATTCATTTCAGGTACATTCCATTCCATTCCATAGATCTGGCAAACACAATTCATTTCTATCAAATCTAGATCCTTCATCTGCATTCAAAACCAAGTGATTCAAATTCTGTTAACTTTCAGTGAGTTCAGACCCTTTCCATCATTTTTGCTCACCCATGTCTAAATGTGCAATGACCACCAGAACATCCAAGAAGGCCATCAGCAATGACTGAGAAGACTAAAATGGAGAGATTAATGATGGGATCACTCTCAACATTTGGAATGGAAAGGTGTTCAGCAAGGGAACAGTACATGGAATTGCTAAACACCCTTCAGAAGAAAGCCAGGTTGGCCATCCTTGGACATGCCAGAACTGACATCATCACATGATATCTTGTCTTCAGCAAGTACAACCGTCATCCTCTCAACACTTTGGAGAAAAAAATCTATTTCAATCATTCCTTCAAAACAGACTGGATCACTTCAATGTTGTTCACACCCTAACTCTCATCATTGACAAGGAAATTGTCAATGAAGAATGGCTTGTCCATCTCAACTCACTTGCATTCAATGACATGAAGGCTGATGAGAGTCATCTGTGCTGTCTGTACCTGATCAGAGATCCATCAGACATTGAAAGTGATATGTGTTGAGATTCTGTGAATTGAACACTAGGTTCAGTGGTCTTGTAATACAGACAGACCATAGTGCTTATACACTAATCATGTTAATAAAGGCATAGGTCAAATATTAAGGCTTGACTGTCACATCAGTCAAACTTAATTAAAGTGTAATCTTAATTATGATTTAGGATTGACCACATGACAATATAGACGCAGTATTTATGACTCAGCTATGATGTCATTAGTCTGGAGCTTTCATAGCTCCACAACAGATGTGTTGGATCAATCCAGATCCAACTCCATCTATTTCAAATAAGTGGAGCAGCATAACTAATCCTATGATGTAATTCTGACATTATCAACCTTGTTCTAGCTACATTACACACAAGTACACATATGTTTCTGGATGTATTTAAAGGTGATAAGTGCCATGATATAATTAATAATGAGATTCATTTCCCTTCGAGATCAAGCTTCTAAGAAGCTCTACAAGGGTTGATCCCATCAATCTTGCCTAACCCAAACTTGGTCACAAGAAATTTAGTCTCTATCTTGGTGAGCATACTTAACTCACCTCTCCCTTCTCTGCCCTGCACAACAGGAGTACCCTTGTACCATCCTGTTAGCTTATTGTTACAATCATCTAAACTATAGTATATGAACATCCAACATCACTTCCATACACTACAATTACTCTAGAAACTCCACATGAAAACCTAGACTCTATGACACAAAACTCTATGCATGACCCCACAGCCATACCCATGCACAAGGTATGACATCAGATGCATTCTAGACTGCCCTAAATTATTCTATGTATTACCCATTACCCATAGCCTTCACCACACCCTTAAACCTATTCATATATGATTTTCCATTCTTTCACAGCCTTGCACATCAGGCATGTACAAGGCTGTAGCAAGCTTCCATTTGATCTATATAATATTAGATACATGCACAGACATCATGGACATCTTAGATTAGTACACCATAGATACAAACACACATGTAGGATACAAAGGCTTGAATAAAATCCACCAAAGGACAGTCTTGTCCTCTTGGTGTTTCCTCAGCATCAAAGTTGTCGACTCATCCTTCTCTTTCCTCTCTCATTGTCTATTGAGCGACCTAGAGCCTTTAGTGGTTCTGAGTTGTTTCACTTACAGTGGCTCAAAAAAGGGTCCCAATGTTGGTGCATTTTGAAGAGATTGGTTAATTGCCAGTGAAGAAAACCAAACAAGGCTAAATATCTGCAGGAGCGAAGGTAGTATTTGCTCTGGGCTTCCTAAACCCACTTAGATCATGTGATTTGGTCATCATTCCACTAGGTTACAGCCATTTTAAAATGACATGTCATTGGGACACTTATTTGAGCATCATGCTGTCATTCATTATCTGGTAAATAACATAAGAATATGACAGCTTCTGATGGATGCTATGCCTTGACCCTAAATGATTATGTAAATTATGTAATTCTAGGGTGTATAAATAATACTCATCCCACTCAGTTAATCAATATCATCATAAAGTCCATTCCTACCTCTATCAAAGCTAATATTCTCTCCCTTGCTGAATCTGGTCTCTCTATTCATCAGATCTCCTCTCAAACTGGGTTGGGGAAGTCCACCATGGCCAGATTCATCAAATAATACCTTCTAGAGAAGGAAAACATCAAGCTAGGGTGTTCTTCCAAGATTTTCTCTACTGATAAGAGAAGAATTATTTCCAGTATTACCACTGGGAAAGTGGAAAATACTGTTCAAGCAATCCATCTCATCAATTCTGCCCTGCCCTCTCCTATCCCATTCCAAACTGTTCACAATGTTCTCAAGTCTGCTTTCTTGAAGGCTATGGTCAAGAAGAAAAAGCCACTTCTATCTGTCAAACATGGAAAACAGAGGCTAGCCTTTGCTTTAAGCATCAAAACTGGACTGTAGAGGACTAGACTGAGTTATTTGATCAGATAAAACCAAGCTTAACAGGATTGGGTCAGATGGAAGAAAGTAGATATGAAAAATAGCAGGTAAACCTTTATAGGTCAGGAAGATATGGAAAATAGTACAGTTTGGAGGAGATTCCTTCATGGTTTTGGAATGTATGGGCTGGAATGATATTGGCATCCTGGCAGGGGTAGAGAGCAAGGTAAATGCTAATCAGTGTGTTTCTGTTTTGAAGGGTAATTTGCTTCATAGCATGGAAAACTCTGATATTTCTGAGGAAGACATCATCTTTCAACAGGATAATGACCTCAAGCAGTCCTTTAAAAGAGCTCAGGGATGGCTTAATTCTCATGGAATTAAGTTTCTGGATTGGCCCCCACAATCTCCAGATGTTAGCCCTACTGAACATGTTTGGCAAATACTGAAACAAAAGCTCAACAACTATTCAAGACAAGCTAGGGAAGTATGGGAACATTGGGAGAGGATTGCAGTGGAGTGGAGCATGATTGAGGCTGAGACGGTCAAATATTGATAGAAAGTATGTCCAGAAGGCAGGATGTAGTGATTAAGGACAAAGGAAGACACGCTAAGTACCAAAAGTATAAAATTGAGACGATGCTCAAATAAGTGTCCCAATGACATGTCATTTTAAAATGGCTGTAACTCAGTGGCATGACAGCCAGATCACATTGTCTAAGCAGGGTTCGGAAGCCCAGAGCAAGTACTACCTTTACTCCTGCAGGTATTTAGCCTTGTTTGGTTTCATCACTGGCAATTAACCAATCTCTTCCAAATGCACCAACATTGGGATACTTTTTGAGCCACTGTATGAGCCCTGCCTAGGTGTAGTGGGCAAGCAGACTATATCTTTTGAAATATTTCATAATGCCTCCAGCCTCTGCCTTGTGAAGAGACAGAGTTCTTGTTTATGGGTTCTTTGATGCTCTTTTCATTCTCATTGCATGCTTTGGCATTGCTGTGAGACAAGCCTATCTGATCACTGACTGGCTTTATGAATTTTGATGGAGAGATATCACTCAGCTCTTAATAGATTCCACTGATGATGAACACTGGTCCCTATTCTACACTGCCATATTTGATGGCAAGGTTACAATCTTTAGTTGTAGCTTTCATAGAATGGGACTAGAACTCATTGGTGAAGAGGCTAATCTTCCACCTAGTCAAGCATCTTCACCTCCTGGTTCTGGAAATTCCAAGATTTTAATTAGTCAACAAGAAAATCCAGAAACACCTTCTGAAAATCTGCATTCATCCAGTGGTTCAAATCCTTCAAGATACTAAAATTCTGGTTTCAATCCATTGCATCATCTGCATCATTCTTCTATAACCTCTATTTCTGTTCTTGTTCAGGCCATTCAAAATGTCTTAGCAGAGCAAGCTCAGTCCTTACATCAACAAGCAGAAATGTTGGGATTGTTGCCCCAAGATCCTCCAAGACTTGAGTCATCTCTTTTACAACAATCATCCATCTCTCTGACACCTGCTCCAATACTTGCTTCTAAAGAAGACCTTTTTGGTGGATCTGATTACACAAGAAGATTCCAAAACTTCCTTTCTTTGGCAAGTTTCCCAGAAGAGCTTAAGATAAGGCTTATCAACTGGGACCTGGCTGCCAGAAGAGGTACTTTGATCAATACTGGCAGATTAATTTTCATTTTGGGAAGAGCTACCTGCTCCTCAGACTTGTTATTTCCTGGAGTTTCACTTTTTGCTCCATGTACCTGGTATACTATCCTTTCTAAAAGAGGACAAGTACTTCACTGTGGATATTAAAAAAAAAAAAAGATCCTGATTGCAAGGAGATCTATAGAAGATTCCCTGGACTTAAACATCACCAAACTATTTTATCAAGTGGTTGAGACCAGTGAATGTCAATGGACAGAGGAGGGATCAATAGTTGGGCATGCAATGGGAAACCTGAAGGTGCTGGTTGGGCATTCCCAGTGCAGTCTTATCATGAAATGTGTCACATCCAAGCTCACTGGTTTGGGTTCAAGGTGGTGTAAAGTATAGTGAGCTCAAAAACCCTTTTCATGTTTGCCTTATTTGCAGTGTGTGATGCACACCGCCTACCCCTGTGGGACTTTCGCTTATCCTGGGCGGAGTTATAAATAGAGCTTACCCCTGGCTATAATATTGGTCCCTGAGTCATGTGATATAATTCACAAGGCACAGAGATATGGCCATTTTTAAACAGTGATGTCATGGAAGGGATTTTTGAGCTTTTGCATTTACAAGGGTATTTGGATATTATTAGTACTTTGTATAACCTCCTTTTGCTTTGAGCACTGCTTTTATCCTTCTAGGCATGCTCTCAATTAGTTTTTGACACTCTTCAACTGGTATTCCCTCCCACTCCTCTTCAACTCTTGCCCACAATTCATGAATTTCACTAGAAGGGTTTTCATGCTCTGCAAGCCTTCTTTTGAGATAACCCCAGAGGTGTTCCATAGGGTTTAGGTCAGGAGACTGTGCAGGCCATATCATAGTCCTAAATTCCTGCACCTCTAACCACTCCTTGACCCTTTTGCAGGTATGCTTGGGATCATTATCCAGTTGAAAAATGATGACAGGAGGATTAAGACCATAATACTGCAGTGTTTGCTGAAGTTCATCCTTCAAAATCTGAAGGTAAAGGTCCCCATCCATCCTACCATCAATCTTGGTGGCAAGTCCCACCCCCTCCCAAGTCATACAGCCCCACATCATTAAGGAACCACCACCAAAGTTGAGGGTTCCTTGCACCAGCCTATCACTGAGCCCCTCACCTGCCTTTTTTCATGCCCATTTGTACCCATCTGACCATATAACCTTCTTCCAGTCCTCCAGAGTCCAATCCTTGTGAGCATAAGCAAATTCCAAATGAGCCTTGCAATGTCTAGCAGAGAGGATAGGATGTTTGGACTTGACCACAGCCTTCATACCAGATTTTTTCAGGTGACAATGGACTGTACTGGCAGAGAGGGATTGATTGATGATATTGGTCAGAGATTTGATTACTTGAACAGAATTTTCAGCTTTGCCAGAGCTGATAAGGTATTGGGCATGGTGAATATTGGTAGGGGAAAGCTTGCAAGGGTGGCCTCCCACAGCTTTGGGAAGTGTAGAATGACTCTTGGAGTGAAGTTTGGATATAGCAGAAGGGCTGACACCAGTTTGCTTGGCAATGGTTTCACCAGATTGGCCAGTATAAAGCAGAGAAAGGATAGAATTTTGTTGAGTAAAAGAGAGAGATCTGACCATGATGGTGGTTGAAAACTAAGAGGTGTGTGAACTTTTTTAAACTCAGACATACTATTTCCATGTATCTCTTTGTTTGTGCAAGCAAATACAGCCAATTATTCTACTACATAACCATGATCCTGGTTATCAATTCAAAAGCTCAAAAACCCTTTCCATGACATCATGGTTTTAAAATGGCCATATCTCCGCACCATGTGAATTCTATCATGTAATCAAGGGACCAATCTGATAGCTGGGAGTATGCTCCATTTATAACTCCACCAATGCTAAGCGAAATTCCCACAGAGTTAGGTGATGTGCATCACACACTGAAAATAAGGCAAACATGGAAAGGGTTTGTGAGCTCACTGTAGCTACAGGACTCAGAATGAAGTCCTAAGCAAATATATAGGTTGTGAGTGTAGGTCTCGACCTAGGGGATTGCAAAGAGAATGAAAGAGGACTATAAGAAGGGCTCACTGGTTGTCCACAGGACACTGGAAAACTGAGTCTGAAATCTCCCCATTCAGTAGGGCTAGGAAACCAACTTTGATGTTGCAGGACTAGTACAGGAATAGAGGAAACTGGAGGTGAACTGGCTTAGGATTGGTACTGAAGGGAACTAGATGGCTTGCATGGTGATGGTAGGGGAATACATCTGTAATTCAGGCATATCTGAATAATATATAGTAAGGAAAACACAAAAGAAGACTACTTGACTCTAAAAGAATGGATCTGCTGTGCAAGAAAGTGATCTGGTGCATGGGAATCTGGTCCAGTATATTGAAATAAAAGGAAATGGTACACAAATGGTAGACAAATCAAAAACAGACCTTCAGACAACTACTGGATTGACTTGGATCAGGATAGACAGCAGTGCAGAGCAGTCTCAGATCAACTGTGTGCAGGATAGGGACTAGAGATGGCTAGGGATGACCGGATGTCACTGTATGAAACTGTACTTTCCTACAGTTGTTCAAAGGAACCAATGCAATCCCACTTGCAACAAACTTCTTGTTCAATCTCTTTATCCTAACCTGGAAGTAGAAGGTGACTGGAGGGTAACAGGAGATCCTGAAGAGATATCTTCACAGGAAATGATGCTGGTAATCATGGACCATAAACTTTGTCTTCATTGGCAGTCTCTTCCTTCTTTCAGGGGCCTTATGGCCATTCAACATCAGATAATCTATGGAACTGATGAAGAATGTCAGATCATTTATCAAGGCTTTGCAGATGAGGCCTTGGAAAGACATCTTGGAAGAGATTATAGTGAAGAAGATCTGCAATCATTGGAGAAGAAAAATGTAAGCATCTCAGAATGGTTTAAAAACCATTCTCCTTTTTGTGCAGAAGTTCCTCCTTTCTGGCCTCTTCCTTCACATCTATCTTCTTTTGCCTATTCATTCAGCTTTGATGAACCTTTCAGAAGTTTTCTTGAACAAAATCTTTACTATCCTCAAGTCTTTTTCTATTCCTTACATTGCCTGTTTGGTTCAAAACATCTTACTTCATACAGGAATTCTTTCTGATGATATATTGTCAAATCCGCACTTCTTTGCAGAGACATACTATACAAATTTTGAAGCAATATCATTGAGATCAATGCCAAAATGGTATCGAGTTACAAAAACTCCTAGTCCCATAAATCGAGCAAGACATAAAGAACTAAGCACAAAGGAATGGAAAATGAGGAGAGATTGAGAACTGAAGTGGAAAAGAAGGAGAAAGACTTGGAGAAGGCAAGGTTTAACATCAGAGAAAGGATCTGCTGCAGAAGTCAAAGAGCACCTACTCTCTCCACATGATGCAACTCATAAACCCAAAACACTGGATCTAACTGAAAATGAACCACATTTGAATATAGCAGATCAAATCAGGAAATCAGAAAGATTAGTTAACACTGATGGAAGATCTAATGGCAGAAGACCAGACTTTCAGGCTATTTTTAATCATTACCTGTTTGATGATGTCTTTGATCAATGTTTTACTGACATTGTTCTTCTTAGCTGAAATTAAAATGGCTCAACTTCCCACTGAGTCTACAACCCTTCGAACTGATGGTACTCTTTTGGGTCGCATTTCTGTTCTAACTGGTCACAATAACTACCCAGAATGGAGAGAAAGGATGAAAATTTTTCTTAAGGCTTGCAATCTTTGGAAACTTGCTGATGGAACATGTACCTGGGTCAGAACTGTTGCAGCAAGCAGAGCAAACTGGTGTTTGCTTGATGACAGAGTTTATAGAAATCTTTGAATGTCTGTAAACACCAGCAGTGATGCAAGACTCTCAACCTACAACATAGATTATGTCATTGGTGGCACTGAAGCAGATGCTAATAACATTGCTAACTCCAAGACCCATAACATCTGGATCACTCTACAGAATCTTTACCAAGCATCAGGGATATCAGCACAGTTCCGCCTTCAAACTGACCTCAACAATGCCATGATCAGAACAGACAGTGTCAAACATTTCACAAAGGACATGAATCCTGTCTGAACTCTCTTAAACAAGCTGAATCTGCTTGAGCCATGCACTGCATGGTTCGACTACCAAAACATCTCAATCACCTTGTGTCAAACATGACACAATCTATCAACATAGGCAATCTTACCCAAGATCATGTCCACAATGCTGTCCTTGCAGAAATCAATCTTAGAAAAGCACAATGAACACAAGGTCCTTCAAAAGGACATGCCAAAGTTGTTGCAGAAGCATGAAATGCAACTGCAAATAAAACAAATCCTTTCAAGAGAGGGCCACCTCAACAAAATAGATGGCAATCTCAAACCATGGGACAAAGCTTTCAACAAAGCTCCAGTGAGCACACCCAAGGTAAAGAAGGACAACAAGCCTAAAATAAAGGATTTAGACCTGGTGGCTCTCAACATCAAGAGAAGAAGCAACAGAGGCACTTCAGTTATCAAAACTGAAAGTAAAAGACTGGAAAAGGATGAGGATCTTGTGGAAAGATGGTAGAAGGTTTTGTTGGAATGGTAGAAGAAGCAGGGTTTGAAGAAGATGGTGAACAATTCTTCAACGCTGAAGAAGAAACTGACATTAGAGCCTGTTCTAATCCTCTCAGCATTACCCTCAATGGTGAACAGGACAAAGACAACAGTATAAATATGGCTGGTGTATCACCTCAAGTATGGGATGCTCCATACACAGCACCACCCATATCCATTCAACCAGCATCATTCCAAAATCCATACATGTTCCACAATGAAAAATGTATCTACAATCACAGATTTCCAAGCACAAGACCATTGGCTTGTTGACAGTGGATGTTCTGATCATGTTTCACCATATATAGATGACTTGGCCCACATCAGAAACAGAACAGGGTATGCCAAAACTGCTGACAATTCACCTTTAATAGGATATGGACCTGGCAAGGTTATCATCCAACAAAATGATAAATCTCTGATCACCCTAGAAAAAGTCTGGTATACTCCAAAAGCAAAATAGCATCTACTTTCACTTCCAACTCTCACTCTGCATGGCTTCAGATTTGAGATTGAAGGAAAAGAATCCAGAATTTGAGACATGTTTTGTAGACTTGTGATACAGGTTTTCACTTTATCCCCACAGTCTACATTACATTGGTTTCAGTAGTCTCAGATCACACCAATGAACCATCAAGCAGCCACACTGCAAGAGACCTCTTCATATGAAATATGGCACCAGCACTTTGGATACACAAGCAACAATGCTTTAAGACATGGAGTCAAAAATCTCACTGGCCTACCTCAATGTGCCATCCCCATGTCTCATCCTCCTTGTAAAGGATGTGCTATGGGCAAAATGTCCAACAGATCCTTTCCAGACTCTTCAACAAGAGCAACACTAACACTTGAACTGGTACACACATATCTTATGGATTCTTACCCGGTGAAACCATGATCAAGAGCACAATATGTTCTTACTGTCAGATGATCACTCTGGTTTTGCACTTGTTGCATTTATCAGAGACAAAGCCACTGCTGCACAACACTTTCAAAACATGATTTCTTGGACTGAAACCTTCCCTGGTCAACACCTCACCTCTGTTCATTCAGACTGAGAAGGAGAATTCATGGGTAAACATCATGTGTTCTTCACTTCCAGGGATATCACTCATCAAACAACAGTACCCCATACTTCTCAGAAAGATTTAACAAAACAATGGTGGAAAAAGCAGAAGCTATGCAATACCATGCATGCTTATAAAAAGCTTTCTGGAAAGATGCAGTAGAGACAGCAACTTTCATCTATAACAGACAACCAATCCATCATCACAACTGGAAGACCCCTATTGAAATCTTCAAGAGAGGTAACAAGCCAGATATCTCTTATTTCTGACTATTCAGTTGTAAAGCATTTGTATACATTACTCCAGAACAAAGAAGAGACAAAGTCAGTGCCAAAGCTGAACAAATGATCTTTATAGGTTATATACCAAATGCCAAAGGCTAGGGATTTTGGTCAACAACCAGAAGGAGAGTCTTTGCCTATGTGGGGCACACCACAGGCATATTCATTCGATGGACGTTCTGTCACTCTATTATGCTACCTTGATGACATTGACGACATTTGCACAGAGAAGGGTCTCAGTGACCAACAAAAGATTGAATGCGCATTCTATTATGCATCTCTTGATGAAGCGGAACTCTGGGAGACACTCCCAGAGGTGACTTCTGCTACCCTGGATTGGCTTGCATTCATAGCAGCCATCATTTCATTGTATCTGGGATGTGAATCCACTAGCCATTATTTCAAAGATGATCTGCTAACATTTGTAGGTTCATCTCAGTCACAACCGCTCTGAGGTCTTGACGATCTTGGAGCATATCATCGTCAATTCCTCAAGATCTTGTCTCATCTCATCACACTCAACTGTCTCTCAGTATGGGAGCGAGACTATCTCTTCGAGAGTGGTCTTTCATCTGACATTCATGCATCCGTCTGCAACTGGTTGCTAGTGATCCAGTCCGATGTCCATCTGGATGATCCATATCCGATGGTGGACGCCCTAGCAGCCGCTACATTTCTTCTTTCACATTGTCCTTCTCATTCTGAGCCTGTGCCTACTCACTCATTACTTCTTTCCATTGAACCACCGCAGGTATCCTCTGCACTGGATCACATAGATCCAGTTAATGCTCCATTCATCTCTCCTCTGCCTCCTGTCCCATCCGTTATGCCAGATCTCATCGATCCATTCTGTGCTCCCGTCAAGCCACTCTCATCATTCATCACTACCATCACTCTGGACCCCGTTGGTCTGGCATTCTCCTCATTCATACCACCCTTGTCATCTCTCTCATCCACCACACCAGATCCTGTTGATCCAGTTTTCGTCTCACTCGTTCCATTCTCAGCACCATCTCCCCCACTTTTTGCTTCCGTCACTATTGCTCCCACCACTGATGCCATCTTGGATGTTGATGCGTCCATCTTCACAGAGAGTTCAGCATTTGAGGTATCAATGCCTTCATCACACACCGAGCCTTCCATCATTCTGCCACCTGTACCATCCATCCATCCAGTGCCTGTCACATCCATTAATGCAGCACATCCAGTCGCCATGTCATCACTGGATACATTCAAGCCACCTCTACTATCTGCCGCTCCTCCCATTCATATCTCAGTTCTTCCCTTACCTTGCACCTCTGTCCTTTCATTCTCAACCCTGGACGTCATCGATGATGTCCCAGATCCCCCTTCTCCATATTCAGTTCCCCCATCATCTCATTTTCAGCGACCTCTCTGGCTCAATGCCCAGAAGGTCATCATTCAAAGTCCTCCGTGGGAGGGAAGGGACTGTAAAGCCCTTCCATTTTCTTTTCCTAATCATATTCCACCACCATCCGACATTCCAATCCACCCTCCAGACCCGGATCCAGATCCCATATACTGGATAGGGTCCCATCCTGTTCTTTTCACAGATTCTGTTCGTAAAATTGGTCATTCAGAAGGTATAGAAGCAGAAAGTATTCTCGACAAAGAAGATTCGCTTTTCTGATCATTCAACCTCATAACATCATCCATCGACAATCCACCACCGTTCGTCAAGATTCCCTTACACCGTACCCATCATCCGCTGCTCTTATCATTCAAAATCATATACTAGCTGTTTCTACCCCGGTTTTCATCCAGCAATATCTGTTTCACCCCAG
>JBBPTO010000073.1:0-61656 GCA_038094155.1 Pulveroboletus cf. aberrans | reverse complement strand
GGATAGGGCCAGCACTGTAAGGAGGACTCAAAAGATAGGGAAAGGGAAATTTTACATGGTATGGGACTCCAATGCTTCAGACCTCCACTGGATGAGAGCACAGAGGATCCTGGACTTGACAGATGCTGCATGCCATTCCAAACTGTCAGGATGCTAGACTCCTCCGGGGCTTCATCTGACAGAGGTCTGAGGTATATCGGTCAACTCCAGGGCAAAAGGACACAGAAAGGGCTGGAGGTCCGACAGAGATGGAACAGAATGAGATGTGGAGGTGACGAAGGCAGAACGGGGCAGAGATGAGGGGTTATGGGGGTGAGGACTTGGTGCAGGACTTATGTGTTGTGCCCTTGCCTACTGTCGGGTCCTCATTTCGGAGATGGGAAGGAAAAGGTGAAGAGGATAAGAGAGGGAAGGAAACTTTGTTGAGATCGGGTGGAGTTCAGAGGAGAGAGAACATCATGAGTGACTTCAATAGAGACGTCAAGCAACATCAATATTCGAACTAAGGAGTACATGTGAAGGTCTCAGGTTTATATACAGAGGGATTGGGTTGGAGTCCAGAACGGAGAATGGAGGGAACCATATGTAAAGGTACATAACGGTCGAAGATCATAGGGTGCCGAGGGGCGATGTACATAGGATATAAGAATGAAATGTAACACAGGATGGAACATAGGTTAGAGGAATGGAGTAAACATAAGAGGAAATGAGATCCGAACCAATTATAATTGGTCCGACAGGGGAAAGGGTTCCGGTATCAGAGATCTGACAAAGGGTAGGACAAAGTCCTATTGGAGGGGACCAGTGTAGGAAACCAGAGTTCCCTACAGTGATATCCGGAGTTTTCCCACGGTCCGATAGCCCCTATCCTGCGCTCCTGTCAAACCTGAGACCATCCTGCTGCCATTCATTCCAATTCGAGTCAAGCTAGTTGAAGTCTGAAGGTCAGTTTTTAATCCGATAGTCCGGACCTGAATTCCCGCACACCGGACCCGGTGTTCCCACGCCTCGGAACCCATTCCCATGCTCCAGGTTTGATCAGATTTTTGTTCTTTTCATGTTTCCTTTACTGTACTTCGTTCAGGTATGCCCGGATTAGACTTTTGTACCTAGGACTCCATTCCTAGACAGTGTGCAAGTAACCACCACCATTCCTAAGCCTCTAAGTCCGGTTTCCTAAGCCTTTCCCTACTTTTCCCTCCAAGTTTCCCTCAAGTCCAGCCAGTATAGTTGGTTTTCTAGCCCTACCGAACAGGGGAAAGCCAGACTCAAGTTTTCCAGTGTCCTGTGGACATTCAGTGAGCCTTTCCTATAGTCCTTTTCCTTTCTTTGCAATCCCCTTGGGTCGAGATACACACTTGCACCCCTATTTCTTGCATAGGACTACATTCCGAGTCCTTTTGCTGTTTTACACTGGAGATGAGGATGTCGGAGTCAGAGGTGGCATAGGGAAGTTCGGAGGGATGATCGGAGGTGTGGGGATTGGGGTTAGGACGGGATATGACACAAACCATGTTTCTTGCAGACTACTGCCAGAACATAATCAGGCATACAGAAGATGCTTTCTGTCTCACTTCCAAAAAACAAAAAAAAAGACAATTAAATACTCTAACCAATGATACAAATTTCTGGAAGCCCTTACATGATTTAGCTGATTCAACCTAATAACACATATCCAGTCCAGATCTATTTTGATATCCATCCTGTATACAATGTCATTAATGCATGTTTGATACTCAAGAAAAACCTCAGTGGTAAACAGGTGTTCATAATAATTTGTCACTAGCAGTCCATGCCATGCATTTTCAATCACATAAGTGACTGACTGAAATATTGTGGAATTACATAAACCAGGCCACAAAAGGACAACCATTGAATGTGTATGCCAATGGCATGGTTAGATGTCATGCTGTGTGGACAAGTCACAAATGCCACTGAAAGGGTCCAATCGTGGCTATGCCATTTTCTGAAATCATTGAAAGATGCAAAGTCATCCATCCCTTCAACTCTGCTTAATAAAGTGGAAATATGTTTCAAGTCTCTGGAACCCCTCAGTCCACAACTTTGCATACTCATACACATGCATGCATAGTGCATCCTCATTAGTGCTTTCAATTAACTTGAACATTATTGATTTATATACAGTCTACAGTCTTTCACTGAATCATGATTCTAGGTTTGATTTTAATTCTCACTTGTCAAATGAGCACCAGATCTGAATATTCACCAGTCTTGTTGTAAGCACTGGCATGTGCCATATGATACCATTACAGCACAAATTGCACAGCCAAAATGTGCACATGTCTGGGATCCTGATGTGTCAAAGGCCTTGTTGAATTAATCACAAACTAATAATTGGTCTGGAGACTCAGAAGGCAGTAGTGAAAAGGGAGGTGATCTGAAAAAATCTAACTCCTGATGTTCTTTTGAAATGACTTGAATTTTTCACATTCTTCAACAATCATACTACTCTATTGCACCTGCACCTGCTGTCAGGCATTTCATTTATGTACCAAACAGAGCATGTGATATTGAAGCAATGTGTCTGATAAGTAAAATTCACCAGAACTGAAAAAATTAAGAACTAGAAATCTTGACATTTGTAATTGATCTCCAATTTCAAGAATGATAAATGTCACTGGTAATTCGCAACTAAATCTATTATCAGACCATGTACTCCAAGTTCATTTTCAAGCTGACATCACCAGTCAGTGTTCATAGTAGAGTAATGGTGTAGAAATATCATGTACCTCAATCTTCCTTTGCAGATCTTCCTGAGCAGTTGAGGAATTAAATATGTTGTCAATCTGCTCAAGTGAAAGATTTGCTGTCTCAGGAACTACATGGCTTGACCAAAAGAAAGCTGCAAAGCAGGCACAAGCAAAGACCATAAATGTGGCACTAGGAAAAGGTTAAAGAGGTTTCTGTGAAGCTCATGAAATACAATAGAAGCAGGAGCATACACTGAGGAGACCTCCATCATTGAAGGTATAATAAGGCCAATGAAAACTTTCAACAAGTCATGAATATCCCAATTTTAGTATAAACAAAATCAAGGCCCACAGTTATTGATCCAATTTGAAGCTATGGACAGGGAGGCCCCCCTACTCCGCATGGACAATGAAAAGATTTCATTTGGAAGCACCCACCCTATAGGGCCAAAACTCATTCCATATGCTGCAGTAAACATATAGAGGCATCTGTTCAATCCATTGAATCACATTAGATAGACACTACCACACATAACAAAAATGATTAGACATACATTACTGCTAGCCATGCAGCACCAGGATGCAAAGTCCAATTGCCATGATATTGAAGAATCTTTTGAGTCATTTTATCCATTGCCATTCAAACCAGAAAAGGCAGAATAATACCAATATTGCAATCAAACAATGGGAGACAGCCATTGCTGCACTGCCTCCTGGAAAGACTTGTCATATGCTCATATCTGAAAAACAGTGGGTATTATATTATACCTTTCAAAAGTGGTTTACGTCCTGCAAACAATGAATCAAAAGTTAATGAGGTAGCAAGCCAGTCACATACCCCATTGATCCAAGTACATTATTGCAGGTATGACTGATATAGCCTGGACTATTCCAATGCCACCAGCAACAACAAGAGTGACTTTCTCCCCTGTCAATCCAATATTCTTCACTAAACTGGGACCATAGTATAGCAATGCATTGATCCCAGTCCACTCTAATACCATATGAGCAACACACCAAAATACAATATAAATGAAGATTACACACATTGAAAGAACATCATCATCACACCAATGAGAGTTCGAGCAAGATATTTAGAGTGGAATGGCTCAAGCCAGCCACCCATGATACTACCATCATCCTTCACACATGTCCTACACTGAACAAGAGCAGCATTTACTCTCATCTCTAGCAATTCAAGCTTACAATTATTTATCAGTTCCATTCCTTATCAGAGGAACCTGAAATACCTGGATGAGAGGGTCGTGAACAGCTTCTTCTTGTGTGCGAAGGCGAAGCTTTGCAAGAGAGGACATTGCATCATTTAGCCTCCCACATAAAATAAGAAAACGTGGGGATGGTGGAAGGAGAAGGGATCCAATACAAAGTAACAGCCCAGGAAGAAATTGGACTGCAAGGGGAATTCTCCAAGATGCCGAACTAGGAACTGCATCCATACAAATTTGAGCTGACTCCAGCTAGATATCAGGAATTTCACTTACTATTACGAGTAAGGAATCCGATCCAAAAACCAAAGACAACACCGAGAACAATAGAAAGCTGCTCAATCGCTAAAAGCGATCCACGAAACTCAGGTGAGCTAATCTCGGCCATGTAAAGTGGGGATAACATGCTTCTCCGGAGTCAACATATGCGACACTAAATAAATCTGGGGAGTCACCTTAGTGCCCCAACACCGACACCGCCAATACCTCTTCCAACTACCAAATCATTGAAATTACGAGCGCCGAATTGCAATCCAGAACCAAGACAGAATATAACTTGCCAGAAGATTCATTGGGTAAGAAAAAGCCTCCCAGCAAATATCAAGCTCACTTGAGGCGGCGAATATAGAATACCGTCTAGAAAGCCTGTCTGCGAGAATCCCGGATGATAGAGCGCCGAATAATGCGCCCAACTCTAGAACCGCAGCTGCAACAAACACAAATTCACAGGGTATATGCGTTCGAGAACGGGTGGAAACATACTCATCAACCCCTTCTCCCAAGGACTCATCGGCCACCGAGCAAGGAAGTCTCTCATGACGAGAACATTGGCAATAACGCCCTGGTCATATCCAAAAGATAGGCCGCCTATGGACGCGAATATAGCACACCCAGCAGCATAACGATTGCGCAGAAGACCAGCGACCCCTTGCGGTCCGTAAGAGTACGAATATGAGTATGAGTCTCCGTCAGCCTGAACAGTCAGGGAGCCGCCGTGTGGAGTTGTAAGCACGAGTTCCCGTTGTTGTTCTATCAAGGGTTCGAATGCTGAGCCTTCCCCCGCGTCGACATGTTCCTCCACAGCACTTGACGCGAGAGGTTGATAATTTTCGCTCAGTGCCTGTTGTCGGATGAAATGCGTGTGATGGTTTGAAAGAATAGGGGATCTCGTACCATAGAGGAGTATCTTCTCGACGAGCCAACGGAGCCAATGATGTATCCAGGAAACCCGGGGATGTATCAGTAGTTTCACGCGTTATTTGATACTAGATCAGACAAGTGGACGAGAATTAGCCGTGCTGGTACAGAACTCCGCTTGCCGCGAGACTCGTGCCAAGTTCCAACCCCACTCCTGCACTGCCCGTATTCAGTACATTGCTGCCAAGTGCACCTCAACCGACAGAATCACTGCAGTCTACATTGGCCATCCCTGATTCAAAGGTTGAATATGGTTGGAGCAAACTACATGGGTGGAAAAAGGTCGAAATTCTCTCGCTACGCTCGCGCTGTCTCTCAATTAGAACGCGTTCGCCACCAGAAACGTCGTTCGAACAAAGTCGAAGGATGTTGTCGGACGTGCGCAGAGACGGCATTTCGGAAAGCAACGTCTCGCCTCCGCCCTGTCTGCGACGCAAGTAAACCGTGTACGTCCGAGTGCACCGTCGAAGCTTTCATCTGTTCTACCAGAGATCACTCTCGCACATGCGCGCAGCACAGACATGGGTGATCACTCGCCAAGAAAATTCGTCAACGGAGACCGACTTTACTCGTCAACATCGCGCGATGATAGTGCGACTCGACGCAATAAACCATCCAAAGTCCTCGGTGCACTTGATATTTCGGATCGTGCGTATGGTTTCTTCCTCGTCTTCTGTTCGTTGATATATATTTACGGAGAAGACATGTCCACGAGAGCTGCCATTGATCGTATCCTCCAACAACCGAGTCTCGTTGGAATTGATATCTCAGCGCGTGCGAAGGCTACCTGTATCAAACAGCCAACGAGAGATTATTTTGATTCTCAAGTACACCAATCGAAGATCATCAGAGGCAGTGACACTGACGCTCCGATCTGTAGGACGCAGACCAGCCAGAGACGGGAGCTACATCTCTTTTTGACCCGCCATCGCCATATCCTCGAGTCCGAAGATACGAATTCCTGGGTACCTGTGAAACCGACCTCAGATGCGAGCACACAGAAAGTAGTGTTGCCTCAGCGCCGGATTCCCCCTCAACAAAAAGGGATGTGACGATGTGGAATACCTTCAGCAATACGGACGTCCATGCGCAATCGTTCCGCTTCCCAGGAATCGGATCGTTCTTTTATGCAGAGGATAACACACTTGCAGGTCGTGATTCACATCTAGATCCTATCCATCCACTCCCTCGGTCATCACCCTTGACTTCCAGTTCGCAGTCGTCAGATAACACGATCCTCAGCATCGATACCTCGCCTCCAGCTGCAATTTGGCCAAGAAGTCCAGACAATATTTCCGCAGATGACAGTTATACTTACGCATCACCGCTGAGTTCTACTTCCCAGCCTATGTCTCGTCAACCACCGCAGATCCCTTCAATCCGCGATGGCTCTGTTGTCATGGATGAAGCGCCGTTCGCACTTTCATCATCCCTGGGCTCGGACTCTAAGGATTTTGCAATCAAAAAATCTCGTACAATATCCTGTAATGATACCCCCACCTTGCCATCGGTGGGAAATGATGACTTCCGACACTCACTTCTATCCCATCAGGATGCATCCAGTCCGATCGAGGTCATGATCAATCCAGAAGATAGCATGCCAAACAGAATTTCGGTTGATTTCTTATCTGACCCTCATCCCTGGGAGACAATCGGCAAAATTCTAGAGCTCGAGCTTCCTCTGTCTACAGAATGGTCACCGGAAATCAGCTATACGAAGGTTCGGGAGGGTGTCGGCTATGTCGCTCCAGAGCGATCAGTCATCAACACACGTCATTCCGGTGCCACTTCCCTTGAAACGAACGTCAATGACAAGCTTGTAGATGATATCCACGTTCCCCGTAGATCAGACCCAACCATACGCGAGATTGCCGATGCGGTAGTGTCGAATGCGGACGACCGTATAGGGGCTGATACTCCTGGTTCCGATAGTCTTCCTCTGCCGTTATCTGACGTGGGTTCCCTTTCCACCGCTCAGGGCAAGATCGATCCTTACGGCCATGTGCACCTGTCGCAAGAGTCTCCTTCAGCTCTGACCATTCACTGTACCCGGGACGAATATGTCCAATCTTCATCCCCACTTGCCATCGTCGTTGGAGTAACAGAACCTGAGGTGGACGTGACATTCGAGGGACCCTGTCTCTTCGGTGAATCTGACCTGGAGGAGGACAATTGATGGACAAGCTTCGATCACGATCACCTAGAGTTATTCCTGATTTCGTCCTCTCGTGCATCCTGCAGTACCAGTCACTCGTATGCTGTTCGGACTCTGATGTTGGAAATATCAGACAGTGCCAAGAAACATACGAGGGTATTGGAAATTCGCCATACAAGCCAATGCGGTATTGTATCGATGCGCTTCGGATACTGTTAGTAGGCGATGACAACTCAGTGGGTCCGATTTCCAGTCTCGTCCGTCGCAGTGTTTGCCAACGTAAGTCAAAGTAGTGAAATTCCTATGATCTCAGCGCGACACTCGGGGGTCATTTTTCGGCGGAGAGACATTATTGACAGCGACAGCAGCTGTGTATTCTGTAAATTCCACCGTTTGGCAGCTGGTCCTCAAGCGCGGACGTGCCTTGGACATAACTGAGGGATGGGTTCGTAGGAAAAATGTATTGTCGTGTGCTCGATTGTATCTGGTGTGTACATGGTCAATGCGTATAACTCCTTCCGGAGTAAAACAATTGTCTTCTACTCAAAGAAGTCTGGCTTGGGGAGACTAGCGCATAGTAATGCGAGGGATGGAGAAAAGATATGGGCGGAAGCGCGCACGGCTCCAGACGGAGATGACTTGCTGGGAAGGCGTGAGCTGTCGAACGCCAGGCACCCTGGTTGGGCGCTAGTCAGACTGCAGGGCGCTGGGGTCGAGAGTAGGATGTGACGGGTGGGAGTGACTCGAGTCCCGAGGGAGCGCCTCGGACGAGCTGAGTGGCGGCCACCGAGGAAAAGAAGACTAACATAGCGCTAGTATGGCTTCCTTCGTGCCACCACTGCGCCGCAATGCCATAGGCATCAGAATAGGTGTTCTGCTATTTTTACTTTCAAAGAAACCATCCAGTCATACTGCGGCCCGAGGGTCTGACTGCCAACAACCAGAATGCTCGAGTATGATTTGCTATTGCTGGGTTACCCCTTCTGCTCTTTCCTTGCGACAAGCGCTTGAAAACACCGACGGACCTGCGTAGGTGTCGTCATCCGCCAATACGAACCTGAATCTGTGTTATCCGACGGAGTGAACGTCACCAACTTGGCTAGATTCGATTCCGTCGGCGTGTTGCCATCTGATAGGTGGAATCAGTAAGGTTCAAGAACGGGCGCCGGGCGGCGTGCCATTATGGAACGACACCCACTCCGGTCACACCGGTGCACGTACGCCGCTGATTGATTTGCTATTTCGCACAGCAAATGTGATTCCTTTTGAATTTCATCCAAGTTGCATTACCCAAATGATCATTGGAACAGAGACATTGACTTTGTGTCAGCAGGAACACTACCTCCTGCATTTCATCGCATTCAGGACTGGCGATGGCACGAATGAACAAGCAAGGATGTACCATTTGACTGTACCATTCGACACTACCAAGCTGAAGTTTTCTCAGACCTTCCGTGAGGTTTACGAATCGATTCGGACTACTGTTATGGAGAAAAAATGCAGGAAGGTTTGTCGAGTTAATGCATCCTAATCTTGGTAGGTGGGTTTACTAATATCAGATTCTTAGCCTTGATGAATTTATTTCGATTTAAGGAAACATTGATGATCTTGTGTATGCTCATCACCTTCGCTTCGCAATTCATATCGGCCAGTCTAGTTCTCCACGTTCGACTCGAAAGTGTCATCCGCGCCTTTTCATTATATGTGGCCTCACCGCTAACTAAAGTTGAATGTGTCCTAAACAAAGGTCCAGGACATGAAATACTTTTATACCCAACCACCCATGACGCGCGGTCTTCAAGGGAGATATCTCGCTAGCTGATGCAGTTGATCCCTGGCTTGCATGTTTTTTTAGCACAGGCATGTGCCCTCAGAAAGACCTTTTCGTCTCTGATATAGTGGCCTTTCAATGTGCCCAATGGCCCGGGCTTTGCAAATATATCAGAACGCGTGGACAGCTACTATTTGGGTAGCGCCGAATTCAGTTTACCATCATGGCACCTCCAAGAGACGAGTGCTGCATGATCAATAGCCTGAGGATGTTGAGTCGGCAGAGAATTGACTTGATCGCGGGACGTATCGCCGCTGAGACATTCAGATGCGGTGCTGATCGGGGGGGGACAGGACTGGCACAGCGGGAGGCACAAGGGGAAGACGTGTGGGAAGGGGGGATAAAGGGCAGGTACAAAACGTACATACCGACGCTGACGAAAACGCGGACCCGTTGCCTTGACCACCGACCTGCTCTAGTCCCTGCGATCTGCTGCTGACCCCATCTGCCCACGCGCTCTTGTCTCTTCCTGCCGCCTTCTCCTTCGCCGTGGCCTACGGGGGTGGTCCTGCTTTATTATCTTCCCCCCCGGCCGTCCCTCTCTCTCTGCCCACCATATCCCTTTTATTTTTTCCTTCCATCGGCTGGTCCGCCCCTTCGCTGTGTCGGCCGTGTCCCCAGCTCAACACCCTCTTTCCTCCCCCGTGCGCATGGCTGCCGTAAACTTACAGACAATCGCTTCAAACATCCCCTTTGATTTCTTACCTCTCAGCCACCCTCACTCTCGCTCTGTCTCTGTCTCGTCCTCTGCCACTCATTCGCCCAGCTCCCGTCCCCACTCTTCCCAGGATTTCGTCCCCCGCATGAACCCCGGCATACCCCCGCCCCCAGACGACCCGTATCGTCTCGCCTCCGCCTACCTCCCCCCCGACCAAGTACGCCACTCTCCCGTCTATTCCCTCCCTTCCACAGACCTGTCCCCTGCCCAATCTCCTCCGAACTGTAATATGACTAATCCGGCGCTCAAGGGCCATATTCGCCAGTCCCATCTCAGGGCTCGTGCTGCGGCTTCTCCTTACCCCCGCGACACGGAAAGCGTCCACTCCTCCTCCAGCGAGACAGAAGACCTCTCCATGTTCCTTGGCAACGCCCCCGACTATCCTACCATGTACGGGCCCGGTCAACCGATGCCCACTAATCCTCAAGAACCTAGACAGTCTTCAGGCGTTTTCGGCAGAATGTCCATCAGTCCCGATCACGCTCTCCAGAAATTGGCGGCCAACGTGCGGGTGGCAACCACAACCAGTGCTTCCGACCGAGCGAAGCAGATTTTCGTTCAGGCTTGGTCTGTTCCGATGCTTCCCTTTCCGCCTTCCAATTCTCACACTTGTGCCGCCCAGGCTAACCGCCAACTATGCACCATACCCAGACGGAAATGTACCACGCCAGGGTCTTTATTTTTCTTACCGCAGGGTCTGCGACCAGTACCAGATCCCCCATATTAATACTGCGACGCTCGGCAAAGCTATCAGACTTTGTTTTCCCACTATCAAAACAAGACGGCTGGGCGTTCGCGGAAATAGCAAATACCATTGTACGTGTCTCACAATTCTTCATCAGATGATGTTGATCGGAAATTTTACTGATCGTGGCAGATTGTGGCATTCGTCCCGCGACCTCGGCGGAAGCCGAATTTTTACAAGATTATATCCGCAAGTCAAACAATAACGCGGGACAATCATCCATCAATGCAGCTCGTGCTGCGCAGGAGTCTGGAGAGAACGCGAACAAGGGCGAGGAACGGTCAGACGAAGACGAGGATGAGGATTCCGAAGGGTCCAGCGCCTCCAAGCGGAACTCTTTTGTTCTTTCAGGAGATCTCAAAGGCAGTGTCACGTTTGAAGATATAAGCGATAAGACACCCACCGCGGGTAGCTTATTGTCGCAAGCTCAAGTCGTAGCCAGGAGTAACTCTTACCCCAGTCACACACCCATCCGTCGGCACGCAAGCCAACCAGAGCCCAACATCGCGCCTCAACCCACATTAACCATTGGATCCAACGCCGACGGTCAATATGTCCAACCACCGCAACATCTTTCCGTCCGCCACATGCCCCATTTCCCATCCATCGAGGAAGCTATCGGCGCCAATTCTAATTCGGCACAATGCATTGCTGGGAGAGAAGTATGGGGCTGGTTCCAAGACCATTTAGATGCTGTCCTAGAGAGTGCCCGCGCTTTCCGATTTGATCAGTTTGAGATGCATCTCAGAGGGTTCTGGTCGACCTTGACAGGCACTCATCGTGAGGTGGTTCATGCTCCCGCCATTGCAGGACTAATGGCTAAGGGTGACGCGATTGTGTACGATGTAAGTTCATGGCATCTCATCTCCGTGCCACTACTTAGTTATCAATAGGAAATACTTGAATTCCTCAGGTCTCAGATGCTCACCCCTCTTCCGACGGCTTCATTGAATAACTTGCGCCAACTCGCTAGTCAGATGGAAAAAATTCTCATCCTCGCTCTCGAAGGATATGGAGCTACGTTTGTTGAGCCCAAGGTTGAATTAGGAGCACGATTTGGGCATCTAGTCCGTACGTACACTCTCGTGCAAGACATCGCATGACGAACTTACTCCTGATGTAGTACGATTTGTGGACATACATCAAGTCACCCAGTCTTTAAACATAGTTCTCACCAATCAAAAGCAGCTCGCCGAGATGCGTCAATCTTGGCGAAAAGTAGATTTCGAGTCCGTCCGCAACCAATCGGCGTTGGTTTGTAACTGTCGGCACGAGGATCTCGTCCAGCTCCTCGAGGTGGAATTCGTTGGAATGATGGATGGCCTTGCGAAGAGCAGCGAGCCTGTCCGAGAAGTGATGGCATGGGCTGACAAGTGCACTGAGAGACTAATAGAGCAACACATTGGAGCCAGTGATGACAGGGGAGCGATGAGTCCTCGTAGCGTGCTCGTTCGATGGGGTTACGTGACGAGTCAGGTCATGAGAGATCTCGTACGTTTAATTCCCATTCAAGCTGCCCAGCATAGTTTTGATCTGTGCTAGACCATCAGGAGCGACCCTGCATTCGGCGCTTTCCAGATAATGAAACTATTCCTCGAGTAAGTTCCGCTTTGATCCCCTTTTCGCCGCACTGTGGCTCACAAGCACGTAGCGACTGGATCGCAGTTAACATCCTGCGGAATGTTGCGTTGTCCACCAGTTCCGTCGCTGCCTCTGTCGAGCCTGTAATACAGCAACAATTCTTCACACTTTCGCCAATGGCTGGACAGGAGAGTTTCACACCCTCTGAGGCTCGCCCACAACAACATGTCATGAATCATACTCCGACTACTTCCAGTATGCTGGCAGCATTGCAACAAGATCCATTCCCTTCTGGCGCGCTGGACGCCTCAACTTCTGGTTTCAATTCCGATGCATATGGGGGTCTGAACTACATGGATACTTCAGTCACCCCTGAAGATTCGATACCTTCAGTCCATCAAGCTGGTCTTGCATTCTCCGAGTATGCGACGACGAACACTTTCGATGTCGCACCGTTTTCGACTCAAGACATGAGTTTGACTGGTAATGCTAGCGAGCCAGAGCGCGAAACTGAAGCTATTAAAGCGGAAGCAGCGTCCTGAATGATCAGCATCAGCATCATACTTTTCGTCGTTCGCTGGGTTATGCGGAAAAGCTTAACATAGTATGCAACTATATATGACCATGTTTCTCGGCTCATCATTTATTCCTACCTTGCTCGTATTTGTATTCACCGCTTGCTCCTTCAAAAGTGTGCTCACTATTGTAATAGGCCTCGATCTGAATAATACTACTGTCCCTTGCGACTGGACAAAGGATAGTTCCCTCGTACAGTAGCATTGAGATTTAATAATCATGGTACGGGTGATGTAGTAACCTCTCACCCCCACCTCTATTACTCGTCAACCTCGACGTTGCCAGCGTCTCCATCAACTAATTCGTCTTCCACAGGGGTAAATACTGGTTCTAGCGGTTTATCCGCATCGCCGTTTGAGTTGATCGACCCTTCGGGACCATCTGCCGAGAGTTCTGGTTTAGTCCCGTTCGTGAGGCGTTGTATTTGCGCTTCCACTTTCGCGATATTTTCGGCAGTTACGCGCTCTTGGTTGGCCTCGTACCACGCTTTCTTCGTTTTCAGGTCCTCGATGACGCGTGGAATATCGCTCGCGGTACTTGGCAGAGGTATTGCGAGCTTGGAAAGCGCAGTGATAGTGCCAAAGGGAAGACTTCTGAGGGTATCCGTTTCCTGTACGCTTTTGGGTATTTTCTCCTTCTTTTCGCGTTTCCCTTTTCCGGCAAAGTATGTCTCCTCCTCCTCTCCTTTCTTTTTGCGCGCCACAAGACCATCAGTAGCGGCTCCTACTTGCCTTAGCTCGAGCTTCGGTACGCCAGCCACTTCACTTTTCGCAGGTATCGACGACGAAGGTAGCGTGACGATGTCAGAACTCTTGCCGGAAAGGGCGTCAATTAGTGTTTGGCAGTCTTCAATTTCCGTTTGATATGCTGGCAAGGATGCTTCCTCTCGTAACCGTTGCGCCTGTTCTAGCCTTTTCTGAGCCTCCTCGGCAGCACGTTGCGCACGAGCCCGCTCCGCGCGTCGAGCACGGTCTTCGTTAACCTTTGCCCAGTAGCGGTCGTTTGCTTCGCGGAACTGTTGGGTTGCGGCCCTTTTCTCGCTGAACAAGGCAGATATTTGAGCTTGCAGATCGTCCCGTTCCTCGAAGAGCTTAGAACGGCCAGCATATGCTTCGTCCGACTCTTTCTTGAGTTGGTCTAGTTCTGCTTTGATCTGGTCGTAGCGATCGGAGATAGCCTTGGACTGTGGGTCATCCAGCTGCTGGCGAAGGGAGTCGGCGGCACTTCGGTCTGCGTCGATGGAGTCCTGAGAGGTCTGGAAACCCTCCACGATCTTTCTGGCCCGCTTAGCCTGTGAGATCTCTTGAAGGGCACGCTTCTCGTCAGCAAGCTTCATACTGCCAGATTCTACCTGCTTCTCCAGGTTTCTGAGTGAAGAAATGAGTGTCAGGTGCCAACAAGCGACAACAGAAACGACATACTTGACGTGAACATCTATCTCGGCAGCTGTTCGGAAGGGCGTCTTGCCCCGCGCGCCCTGCAAGTCCTTAGTCTGGAGACAATCGTTCGCGTCAACCAGCGCTCACGGGGTCGACATACTTGACTGTACCTTCTTTTGTATGCCATCTTGCAAAGCCTTGAGCTGTTCGAGAACTTTTCCTCTAGAAGTCTTGTACTCCGACTGTTGCTCGCGTATGCCGTCGAGTTCTGCACGGAGCGCGTCCCGTCTGCCGTTCCCTGAAGGCCCGCTGGCTGACGATATTTTCTCCCGAACGGCAGCCTGTGAGAAGGAACGATGGGCGAACGGACGAAGTACAAGAGGAATGCCACACACGAGCTTGGCCTGCAAGGCATCAATCTCCTTCTTGAGCCTCTCCTGCTCCGCGTCGAGAATCTTTTTGTCGGGTCTGGCTAAGGTGGACGTCGGTGCACGGTCCACGTCTGACGACTTCGTGACCGGTGAGGACGGGACGGTGTTTGCAGGAGTTGCCTTCGCGGAGCCGTTGGCAGAAGGGTTGGCTTTCGACGCGGGCATGAAGAGTGGTACCGGCGACAGCAAAGTTGCTTCGGTGGAAAGAAAGTGCGAGCGAACGTGCGAATCCCGTGAAACATCTCAAGATCATCTTGACTACCGTTGCCATTTCCCAAGCGCGGCCAACTACAAGCACCGTTAACATCAGAAAACGACTTTGGCATCGAGCTTTTCTACGTCTCGACGACATTCCTCGTACAGTTCCCGGTAATCATCCTCCTCAGCTCCCTCGCCGTCCTTCTTTTGTACTTTGTGCCTCAGATTCGGACATATCATAACGCAACTCGTCGGCCGTTTCGTGGAGCTGGCGTGTCCGAGCTCTTCTTTTGATGCGACGAACACATAGGGTATCTGTGCTTCCTCGGAGAGCACGGGAAGGTGTGAGATGATGTCGATTGGATTGATGTCGGCCGCGAGAACGAGCAACCTGGAAATGAGATGGCACATGTGTCGCGACAACAAGTAATGAGTCACTTGCCCTTGCTCTCCTTTGCGGATACCCTTTACGACCTCTTTTACTCCACGTTTGACCTGCCTAGCCTTGGACGCTGCATGCGGTGTTCAAGGTCTACGATATGGACTGCACGGACAGTGACCTCACCCTTCTTGATCGTCTTGTGCAACTTTTTCACCAACTTTTTCTGCGCAAGAGGTCGCGCAAGGGGAGAAAGGTCCTCAAGGGGAATAGTAGTCTCTTCCTTGTCTTTTTTCGATTTCTTCTTGGGCTAGACCTGCGTGAGACGCGAAATGCATGTTTCAACAATCAGTTAACGCACGGAGGACGTATCCTCAATTTCTACGTCTTCAGCCGGTTGCATATCCACTGCCTCCTCTGTCTTTCTCTTCTTTTCTTTTTTCTCGCTTTTGTCCTTGCCCATTTTGCGAGGATCGAGGTTGACACAAGGCAAGCCAGCAGTGTGATGTGACAAGTGTGACACATTGACTAGCTACCAAGTGGTTCCTGCTCCACAATGCCATCAGCGGACCCTCGGCCTTCTTTGGTTCCCCTCGGATACATCATCCCTCACCCGAAGCATATTTAACCACACCCAGTTGATCCCCTGAAGTTCTGCGTCATACCACCAATTTAATGCGATAGTGACACCGCCTGACTGTCTGACGAAATGCCACCATCCAACAGGGAGGTACAATGTCTCTCCTGCAGTCAGTGTAATACGTATCGGGTGCGCTTCCGGTGGGAACGTGTCCGGAAGATCAGGGTTTGAGATCGAAGACCACCGCACAGGTGGAACTTCACATGACGGAAGGAGTTGGAGTTCTGAAGTCGCATCACCACGAGTGTACACAGCGTGCGGATATAGCCTCTCTACTTCGATCAGGAACGCATGAACAAGGTAGTATGTGGATCACAAACCTTCCAAACACCATCCTTCGCTTGGTGGTAACAATATAAAATGCTTGGTACCGCGGACGACCGTGTAAACGTTCTCATAGGGATCTATATGCACCTTATCAGACTCAGACAATTTGGAGATATCAGATATCACACCGCTGTGTATACTTGTAACACTGTCGCTCCCTCCGATCCACAGGTTCACGGCGTCGGGAGTACGATCTACTTGATATCTCAGGTCCATTCAGGGGGGATTGCCATAAACCAATGACAAACCAAGTGCATCACGAACAAAGGTGACTTCGGATGGAACATCCAGTCGGAGTGGTTCAAACTCTGAGGCACCCTCGCCGTTGGAGAAGAAATCTCCAGAATACAGATTTCCGTTCTGAGACTGCAGATAATGGACGTACTTCTCATCCGAACCTGGCATGGTTTGATCACGGCAATCTGAAGGAGTGTGAATGAGTTACCTGAACGCAGCTTCTTGAGGAGATCACGGAGGGTCATGGTGTCTATTAACGGCTCAGCAAAGTATGCTTTCCCGTTCGGCGCGCGGGTAACCGCATCTGCTCGACTTGGTGTCGTTCAGTCATGCTTCCGGAAAACGGTCGCAGTAACCCGGTCATACCCGTCAGGAGTCACTGCGACTGAAATGGACCGATCCCCCATTGCCTCGACAAGATAGTCGTCTGTCCACTTTGTCAAGGCCGGAAAGTCTACTCCTGGCGTAGCGTGTCAGCCTCGTGGGAGTGATGCAAAGCGGGTCAGATAATACCCTTTATCACCACTGGTCTGGATAAATGGACGAGCCTAGCAAATTGCAGGGGTGTCGGCGGGTGATCAAGGACGCGGTATGATGAGCCGTTCATATCTGATCTTTGCGAATGGGTTTCACCACCCCTCCCACACGGAGAGGAAAACTTACCATAATACTCTCTGGATATCCATCTTAACAATTCTCTGCTGACAGGAGGGTGCTGCTCTGTGTCCTGATCGTCGTCCGACAACATGGCCGTCACGAAGACCAAGCCGCGTGTGACAGGTCACGTGATGCAGGTGTGTACTGGCAACCGCGACTTTAATTGGGCGGTGCTGGCCACCACCTGGCCAACGCTATGCCAGAAAAACGGAAAGCAAGATCTACGGGCGGTCAAGTCAGAGTCCAACGTGTAGCTCCGTTTTTGCTTTTGTCGTGCCTCGCGAGCACTCACTCCCTTATTCGCGTCAGGCAACGACTCAGACAACCCTGAAGGATCTCTTTCTGAAGACGAATTCCGGCGTCGGCAATACCAACAAAGCGGAAGACTTGCACGTCGGGAGCCCAGTTCCGACGGAAGTTCCTTCTCTCCCAGCGGCCGATCCGCAACCCCCGGAAACTCTCGCGCAACCGTCCAGGCCCAAACCGAGTGCGTGAGTTCGCAGATATTTGACCCGTCTCCGAACATTATTGTGATCCATAGGTCAATTATTTCCTATTTTCACAAAGGCTTCCTCCACGCGAGCGAGACAACAAGAAACCGTCATCGACGTGGACGGTCTCGAGGTCATAGACATCACTGATGCTTCCTCCGACGTAGAGCCGTTGACAGAACTGTCTGTGTCGCTTGGTGGTCATTCATCCCCTCATTCGGAGTTCAGCCAAGGAGCCACACACTCCCCTCCTTCCTCGCCCACAGCCCTCGCGATCCACGGGCATGAATCTGATACGAGTTTACCGCATGCCTGTGCACAGAGACACATAAATCCACCCACAACGAGCAAGAAAGGGGAGCCGAAAAGATGGACCCTGGGACCTGGAGATGTCGGGCCACTCCCCAGTTCCTGGTCCCAGCATGTCCGAGGAATGCAACATTCGTACGCTTCTGGTCAAGCGCCCGTCAAACGTAGGGTGTCCCCAAGCCTTCCTCCGCCGGACGAAACAACGTTGAACTTTCTCGCAAAGGGGCGACAGCCAGAGGATATACCGTCAACGCCTCTGGGTCATATTCAACCCCACCGATCTTTGACACCCCAGCAATGTGAACAGCACATTCAGTTACTCGGTCGTGCTTATGCAGATTCTCATCCTGCTTTCACACGAATTTTTGTTCACCGGGAAACGCTTTCATTAAGTCCTGCTGAAACGTGGACTCGTCGTTTTCGTCCTAGACGCGCGAACGAAGTGCTCGGGAACGAGCGACACGCGCTCTATCTACGTGATTGGCTTAATGCGTTGCAGCTGCAGCTGCAAGATCGCCGACCAGAGGAACTCGCGCCAAAAGGACCCGCTGCCGAAATAAAGGGTACTTCAAAGCGGCTCGAACCACGAGGCGTGAAGCGATCACGCGTCATTCGGTCAGTAGCAAAGAAACGAAATAAGAAGAGAAGAGTGGACTCGGACGATGATCTGGACGACTTTGTGGTATTCAGCGATGGGGATGAGGAGCCACCTGATGAGCCACCTGGGGACTCAGAGGACGAGCTCGCGTTTTGCCAACGTACTCTTACTCGCCTCCACAGAGGCAATACGACCGACGAACACACAACGCACCCTCCTATTACGAGCTCTCTTGCTGCAGAAGCCAACCAGACGGTATTTTCATTACAAAAATCCACACAGACTAAATTTGCGGACGACTTGACCAACACCCTCCTTTTAACCGGACCCTATGGCTGTGGGAAAACTGCTGCGGTTTATGCCTGCGCAGAGGAGTTGGGTTGGGAAGTTTTTGAGGTGTATCCTGGTATTGGCCGGCGCAACGGTGCAAACTTGGACCACCTCGTTGGAGACGTTGGCAGAAATCATATCATCCGGACGGCTCATAAACGCGCGTCGACGCAAATGGCTGTGAATGAACCCACGGGACTCCGTGGCTGTCTGGCGAAAGGCGGGACAAGACAATCCACCGAAATTGCCAAATCACTAGAAACAGGGACTGAAGGAGAACCTATCAGCGTCGGGGCTGACAGTCCAAGGCACGAACCACATCCATTGCCACCGGACAAACACGTGGTCTCGTCAGAAGGGCTGGCCATCTCCGGGATCTGCCACGCTGAGTTTGATGAGTCGAGGCCGAACGTCCGGCAGTCTCTTGTGCTCCTGGAAGAAGTGGACATCTTATTCAAAGAAGATGCAGGTTTTTGGCCGGCCATTGTTGATTTCATACGGTGCTGCCAAAGGCCAGTTGTAATGACATGCAATGGTGAGCCCCTCATTGTCTCAACCTGGTTGTGGATGTAGGCATTCACGATGGGACTGTGCAGATCCTGATCTAGTTCCCCTTGCTGATCTTCCGATTCAGGCAATCCTCGTTTTTGAACCGTGTCCGTCGCCCGTGGCAGCCACCTTTCTCCAATGCCTGTCGCTCACCGAGGGCTGCCTTGTTCCGCGCGAAGACCTGATGGTTCTATATGAAACCACGCATTCTATAGACGGATTAGACGCACCGGATGCGCCACTGTACCCGAGAACCGAACCACTACCGTTGCCAGATCTACGGCGGTCTATCACGCAATTACAAATGTTGTGCGTTGGCGCGAGGCATGGATCAGCATCAGAGATGCACCAAGGGGACGAGGCTGAGGAACACGTTCGGCGATCAGCTCGAGCAATTTCCGCTGCATCCAGGGTTGCGCCGATGGATACCACAGTGGAAAGGGAGTTGTGGCGGAAAATGAATCGACACAGTGAGCTGATGTCGCATGTCGACGCCCAGCTCTGCAGGCCGCCAATGGCCACGCGGGAGGTGAGTTTATCACGGATTTACGGTGGTGGACACGCTGACGGTGGTGCGCAGGCGCTGAGCATGGGGGCCGCAGGTGAGTCAGAGGACGACGAAGTGGGGCATGTGGTGCTCTCGATGGCGGGGCAGGCGGGAGAGTGGGGAGAGGGGCTGGTGTTTTACCAGCACGATGAGCTCATTGCAGAAGCAGCCATCCAGCATTCACGTGGTGTACACGAGGAGGTTGCCACGGGCCCGATTGAGGCGTCGATCAACCCCACGGCAAGGCTAAGCAGTGAGGACGCGCGATGCTTCCGTGCTCGCGTGGAACATCAATCTCGGATGGCGGACGCATTGCAAGGCATCGTTGGACCACCAGCCGCCATGATGCCCCAGAGAAACGTGTTCCTGGATTATATACCATGGGTGAGCTACATGGTCAGTGTGGACGACGTTCTGGAACGGCAGGCGTGGGACGAGACGCGCGGTGGGAGGTGGACGCGAAACAGTATGCGAGCGCGGCACACACGCACGGTGGCCGTAAGCGAGCGGCAGCAGGAGATACTGAGGGGGGGTCGGCTCGATGTTGCTGCGGAGACGGACTGATGGAGAGTCGCCCGGGGAGGCAATACTACACATATGTCGAGTACGGCACAAATGGGGGGAGGCGACTCATCTAACCAAATGTGGGGTGCCAGCTGGCCACGTGTGTCCCCGGGAGTCGGAGCTCCACGTTGTTTGGCGCCGAAAGCGGCAAGAGCGTCGAGTTCTATAACGTCGACTTTCACAGCGTCCATTCACACCCCCCACTCCGTCGAGATGCCCACTCAGGACGCAAAACAACGCCCGCCACCCCCCGCCGCCGCCACCGACCACCAGAAAGACCCCCCCGCCCCTCCACGACACTCCCCCCTCATCTCCCTGCCCCCCCTCGATTACTTACAGCAGCAGCGCAGGGGCTCCCTCACCGACCCATCCCTCCACTCCCACTCCCTCCGCCACGCAGACGGTACCGATTCTTCGCATTTCCGGTCCCCCCGCTTACACCCGCACCCAGGCCCCCGTCCCGCCGCAAACTATGTCTTCGGCGATACCAGCGCGTCCCCGTACCATTCCGAGCCCTCCAGCAAGCAGATGCGCAAAATTCTCCGCTCCCCCTCCCTCGATCGCGACCTCGATCACCCTCTGAACGGCAAGCACCCCCAGTCCGCAACACGGGCGAACGGCATCTCCAGTGCGTCTTTGTCTCCGCTCCCCGAGTCCCGGTCCAACCCGCTCCACAGGAAACTTCTCCGGCGACACGATGAACCTCGACAGCGACAGGCACTCCCCGCGGACGAGCATGCGCCACCACGACGACAGCGACGACAGCTCCCGTCGCCATTCTATTGCCGTAAGTCTTCCCCGCCTTTCTTGTTTTCCCTCGCGACCCATCAGTCCCAGAATTCGTCCGATTCCCAAATGCCACATGGGACAAAACGCAAAATGTCGCCAGACAGAGACGGTTTGACCAGCGACGATGTCGATTCCCACCTCACTGGCCCTGGCGTACCGAGTCCGATGGCCCTGGATCCCGACGGTCGCGCGCAAAAGCGGCGAGGATCGGCAGTAGAAACGCACAGGTTGGCACACCTGAGCATCTACGATCACCGCCGCCACTCAGTCCATGCTGGTGCGATGATTTCGGGGCCAGGCATCTCGGGTGCCCCCTTGGGCAACAGCGGACAGTGGTGGCTGCATGATAGACGTGACTCCCTGCCTGCAATTCTCCCAAATGGGTCCAGTGCTTATTCGGCATTCTCCGGCGACCAGCCACATGGACGATCACCAGCACCTCCAACATCCGGTAGCATGGCGACTTTCGCGTGGTCTGCAGCACAACATCCAGATGGCCAGCAAGACCCTAATATACAGAATCCCAGTCGCCCCTTTGAGTCCCAACCTTTGCCTACCACCATGATGCCTCCCATGAACTTTCCCCCTGACAGGCGAATGTCTGTCCCCGAAAACATCGCTCCCGCTGTCGGTCCTACGAGAAATGTACGCTCGCGGTCCCGCCCCCCTTCGCGTCAATTAGTGGCGCCTACTGCTCCCATCGCCGGGTCAGCCGCCCCAGCAGACGAGCCGCCTGCGCCACCTCTACCTTCATCTTCGAATGTCAAATCGACCAAGGAACCTGGCTCGACCCCTTACTCTCGGTCCCCTGAGCTGAGGGTGTCGCATAAACTTGCCGAGCGGAAACGTCGGAAGGAAATGAAAGATTTGTTCGATGAGCTGCGAGATCAACTGCCAGCCGACCGTGGTATGAAAGCCAGCAAGTGGGAGATTCTGAGCAAAGGTCTGTCTCCTCTCCCCTCTGTTTCCGAGTCACAGCTGACGGTGCCATGCAGCCATTGATTTTGTAATCAATCTCAAGCAGAGCCATCAAGACATGGCACGCGAAATTGAGATGTTGCGGCACGAGCTAGATGGTTTGCGACAGGGCATGCCATCATTCGGTCCGGGCGGCCCGCCACATTCCATCGTATACAGTCAGGGCCCAGTACCATACCCCGCGCCCCCCGGTGCGATATCGCACGCTACCCAACCACATTCCCATCAGCCACAGTCACGACCCTCATCCTCGGAGAATGCATACTCATCAGGAGCAGGGCAGTCATCCCACCCGCCTTCGTCAGCCGCAGTGACGAATGGCAGTATACCGACCCGTGCGGAGGCCCCTCCGACCTAGATCATGATGTGACCGTTTCTGTTTTTTCATGTCGCGTCTTCCAGGGCTCATGTGATTTACGCTGGGATCATTGCATTTTCCTCGTTTCCTAACGGACGATTCCCTCAGACATGTTTGTCGATGTACATAGTGCTACGCTTAGGCCTTCTCCTTTGTCGCAATCATCACCACTACTAGCATCTGCCAGCCATGTATGTGTAGTTGTATGACCACAAATGTTTTGATGTCCAGCTTACGTGATCAACCTAGTGCACGTCTACGAGCAAGGCCTGTTCGGATGTCTCGCGGCTCTTCTGCATAACCCGCACGTGCAATGGCCCCAAAGCCCGCCGAATCGCTCCTCTTTCACAAGAAGAAACCTATCAAGAAAGACCCCTCCGCCGTCCTTCCCAATGGCACTTCTCCTTCGCCCCGCAAATCCGCCACCCCTCGCCAGCAGCCCACCCCACCGAGCGCGGACGACGTCGACGACAGCGCAAAGCTCCCGGATGGCGAATTTTCCGAGTACAAGCTCATGTCGTCTGCACTAAACGGCTGGAAGTACGACGTGATGAAGTTCGACTCTCGGAAGGTCATAGACGTCTCGACCTGGGAGGAGCCAATAAAGCTGAACAGGAAAGATATCAGGAGACAACCCTCTACTTCGGCGCAGCCGGTTCCCGTGGGCCCGATGCTGGGGCCTGACGGTAAACCGGTGATAGGTCCGGATGGGAGGATAGTCATGGTCGACGCAGACGGTCGGCCGATCGCGAACTTCTTGGGGGAGGGTTCCTCCAAGGAGAAAGACGCCAAAGGAAAAGTGGTTACGAACGGCAAGAAGAAGATTACCAGGAAAACGCGGCAGGTCTTCAAAGTCCCGGAGGAGGTCCGGCAGCTCCGGAAGGAGGAGAGATACCCATGGGTGATAGAAGATGCGAGGCAGAACGAAGTTTGGGTCGGGCAACTGGAGGAGGTCTCCAAGGCAGAGACGCATGCGCTGTTCATGCCTGCGGCTCAGGAGGTGTTCAAGTTCGTGCCTGCCCATCGATGGTACAAGTTCCACAAGAAACCAAAGCACCACGTCCCCGACTTGGAGGAAGCCGAGTCATTAGTAAGTAGGGCTCGCTGCTTTTCGTCGCAGCTCATCTGATGGTACCGTTCAAGATGGCAAAGATACAAAAGAACAAGGACCCAGAGCGCTGGTTATTGCACCGCAGGCACGGCCAGGGCCCTTCTGCAGCTACATCAGCCATGTTCAAGGCTGATCCGGAAGCGATCCCCGTCGCCGGTGCTGCGCCACTTGTGCACAGTGCTAATCAAAGCAGAGGTCCTGGCGGAAGAACTTTACGGATGGTCAACAGAGGCTCGCAAAGGGGAGAGGAGGACGAAGAGGGTAACGTTCGGCCTAAACAAGAAGACGATGGTGAAGGCCATCTTGACGAGCAGTTGTTTGAGGAGGATGTCGCAGATGACGATGAACACGAGGCCCCGGATATGGACGACGAGGAAGCCAAAGAACTAGAGGTCTGTCGTCAGAATCGTTGTTCTTTTTTCCACATCTCAAGTGAACGTTCATTTTGCAGGAGCGTCTCAAACGAGAATACAAGCTGGCCAACAAACAGCGCGAAGGGTACATTGACGAGTCAGAGGACGAAGACGAATCCCAGCTCTCAAAGGACGGTAAATCACTTAAGAAGCTTATGCGGAAACTAGAGAAGAACGTTGCGTATGAGAGTGACGAAGAGCACAATCCATATGCGAGTTCGGTGAGTCTGGTGTCTCACAGCTCTCGTTGCTGAACTCACCATTCGTCGACAGGACGAAAATGAAGAAGAGGAAGAACCTCCTGTCGTCTCGAACGAGCCTGCCATACAGCAGCAACCCCAGCAAGTGAAATCACGCTCAACCTCTCAACCGCCGGTCACCAAGCCTCCGACCGCAGAAGGTTCCACTGTTGGCTCCCGCGCAGCTTCGCCAGCACCCATGTCCAGCTTGGGGGGACATTCTGTTGTCGCCAAACGAGCTACCAGCCCAAAGGCGCCGAAAGCCAAATCACCCAACGTGAGTAGAGGGAATAGTCCACTTAGTGGAGTGCCCGGAGGAGGTAGTCGGGCAACCAGTCCCACTTCGGCTTCAGGTGGCCAGGCAACCACTTCACCCGGTAGTGGCGCGAAAAGTCTAACTGGCTCACCGACCAACGCAACGTCGAAACCCGCGGTCAAACGGAAAGCTGATGAGGTATCTGGGGCTGGTACAACTACCGGAACGGCCAACGGCACCAGTGCTCCAAAGCCGAAGAAGCGGAAGCCACTACCAAGCGGACCCACGCCGGAAGGGGAGTTGGAAGAGAGGATGCTTATCGAATGGTTGCAGAACACCCCGAATGCGACGACACGGGATTGCATCCAACACTTCACGCCATATTTGACAAGCGAGGCAAAGAAGGCCAAGTTCACGGCCATGGTGAAGGAGGTTGCGCAATTGAAGTCGGGGATTTTGGTTCTCAAGAGTGCTCTTCGCGGGGAATCTGTTGCCGCCTCCCCGGCCCCCGCGA
The DNA here is from genome assembly GCA_038094155.1 of Pulveroboletus cf. aberrans. NCBI lineage: Eukaryota > Fungi > Basidiomycota > Agaricomycetes > Boletales > Boletaceae > Pulveroboletus > Pulveroboletus cf. aberrans. The sequence continues at coordinate 36,622 of JBBPTO010000073.1, read as the reverse complement.
CACAGTAGGTGATGTGGTCGATGCTATGTTCTTGTCAACCATTGTATCACGATGAAATTCATCAACTGAGATTCAGCTACTAGAACTAAAGTCGTACCAATGCTGCTGGTTGACTTTCATTCTGCCACCACAGGTGAGTAAGTGCCGATTTGGAACATCGATCGAACTCGATTTGGCAGCATGACAATTTGTCAACCTGATCTCGACAAAGTTGGAATTCCCCGTGGACTCGTCATCGCTGCTAGGCTGAATTCCTGGCCTGAGTCCCAATTATCAACACGCCCATATACGGCAACCAGAATGCCAGCCTCTAGAGGCTGACATTCGAACCTGGCCTCGTGGGGTTCCGGTTCTTTCGTATAAAATGTAAACCCACTGTTCGATTTTCCCTTTACCGCTTCTTCCCGCACACTCTCTATCTTCCCCTCCTCTCGTTTAGGCCCTCCCAGACCATGCCCACACGGTTTACTTCCGCACTCCTACTCGCCGCGGCTGTTGCATACGCCAACCCTGCCGGTCACTCCCATACAGACGGGAAAGCTCTACCGGGCAAATGGTACCACGAAGAAAGTCACCCAGTCCACAGCCTGTTTAGGCGTGCAGGTACCAACGATGGTGTCACTTACGCCGCCGTAGGAACGCCTGGCATGTGTTGCGTCGTGTTCCTCTTTTTGGCACTGACACGAACCGGGCAGAATGGTCCGCGGGCTTCCCCGCCGCCTCCGCCTCGACTACGAATATGCCTCAGACATGGATTGATGCGCTGAATAAAGCCGTCGCGGCTGGCAAGATCCCAGATCTCCCGTTGTCCTCGAGCGTCAATCAAGAGAACCCGACTTACCCGGCGGGCTTTGATCCCTACAGCCCTACCGTCTGCTCCTCGACGTACAAGTGCAACGCTCCCGGTGATATCTGGGATGCACCCGCCGGCGTGGTTGCACTTAGCTTCGACGATGGTCCGCTACCGGTTCGTTCTTTTTTCCCGTCAAATGGGTTTGTCGCGGTCGTTTGACGACCTCTTTTAGGCTTCGGGCCCTCTTTTAGACTTCCTCGCGAAGAATAACGAACGTGTCACCCACTTCTTTATCGGCCAAAACATCCTCGCAAACCCGACGGAGTTCCAAACTGCCTACAGCACCAACCACGACGATATGGCCGTTCACACTTGGACGCACCCCTTCATGACCACGAAGTCCAACGAAGAAGTGTTGGCTGAATTGGGCTGGACCATGCTGCTCATTCACAATTCCACTGGAGGGCGCGTTCCCCGATACTGGCGACCTCCATATGGCGATGCTGATATGCGTGTTCGCGCTATCGCCAAGGAAGTCTTTGGGTTGACTACAGTCATTTGGAACCAGGAGTACGCCACTTCTGGTTGTTGTCGAAAGTTACCGTCTGACTTTTCCCTCTCAGTACCGACGACTGGACGCTTGATCAGAATCCTGCGGGGACCACGCTAGAAAAGATTGGTGTGCAGATGCAAACATGGCTCACTGGTCCGTGACAATGGTTGGATGTTTTGAGGTGTGGATTACTGACCACCGTGAATGCCCCAGGTCCCAAGTCGCCGGGCCTCGTCATTCTAGAACACGAGTTATCTGACTTGGCGGTTACGAGCTTTATGAGCGCCTACCCTTTGATGGTTTCCAACGGATGGAAGCGTGTGTCGCTCGCTCAGATGGACGGTCTAGGAGCATACTTGAATGCGCTCGATGCTACTTCTCCTGTTAACCCTGCGCAAGTTGGCGACACCAACGCCAAGCCTCCGGCGAATACCACGACGGCGGTCAAGATCGTGTAAGTCCGTCCTTTTTGTTCGAGGACCGCTTGGTTGAAATTTGCAACAGATCTACGACTTCGGGTTCGCGGCCCCCGGCCCAGTCGACTTCAGCTCACGCTGCCTCTGGTTCTCCTCATGCAAACCAGAAGAGTGGTGCCGAGCACTTCACTGTCGCGTCAGTGGTACTGTCGGGTATGGCTACCCTCATCGCCGTCGTGGCTGGCAGTTTCCTTCTTTAATTTGGTGAGCTTGGAGATCCTCGTGCATAGATTACATTACTTTTTGTTCTATTATCATCTCGTGTATGACCACTTTACCATCTTCTTTATTTGCAGAATCATAGTCAGCCTTTTTTACATTGTACTACAGTTTGATGTCCACAGCGGACGATCTAGGCCTCGTTGAACGAAAAACACATTTCCCCTCCGCAAATAACATCGTTTCATCTAAGGTAAGTCATCGCGTTCATAAATGTACACGTGTATAAATGGCCATCGTCGAAACATGCGCGCGAGATGTATGAAGGACCCGCAGTTTATACGAAACCTCTACCAGCAGAGAAGGTATATTCCAGCAAGTCCGCGAATTACGAAAGTAATGGGGGGTAGTAGTTGCACCGATAATGGAAACGTTGAACTCGCCATTTCACGACGAAAGGATGCTCGGCCATTTGATCCGGAGCCCTTCGAGCCAACGCATGTACAACAACTCGGCGATGGGCGACTTGCGTGGTTGGACTGGATCTCCCACTTTGGGAGAGTGACCTGAGCCGCTGGCGTCGGCCGATGGCGCTGTGATGTCCTCCTGAACTTCAGTGACAACCAAGCCTCTAGCTGTCATCTCGCTTTTTCGAATGATTCGTTTGTGAGGGAACAGCCCGCGAGAAGTCTGAACATGCTGTCGAACAGCGGTGTTCCTAAGTCGCAGGCAAGCATCAGTCGAGATTCGCCACACGTCGCGAGAAGACATACTCGTTGATGCCAGAGAGAATGTCAAGGATGACGTTGTACGAGAGAAACGGGTTAGCGGCGCATAGGTCAGCGAAACCTCGAGCTATCATGCTCAAAGACTCGATTTCCCGAGCGTCCATGTCATCGCGAATGGCCTTCAAGAGGCGGTCAAAAGGACGGCACGCAGGATGACCAGGATGCGCTTACGTTCTGGAGGACCTGAAGAACGACATCGTCGACCATGGCTCGCCCAGCCCGTTCCGCTTCACTTGTACGTCGTTTATGCGACGAGCATTCCCTGGTCGGTGAAGATGGGGACTGAGGGGGGTCGTCTCTGCTGCGGGTAGTCCCAACATACTCTGCAGAGAGCTTTAGTGATCCGATTGTGTCGACTTTCTTCACTGGTCTTATTGTATCTATCCCAGAACCTAAATCAGCCTCTCTCATAACCGTCCCAGCGCCGGTTGTTCTGTTCCTTGCGGCATGCGATGAACGCCTTGTCGGCCTAACAGAACCACTGTACGCAGGGGGTGCATCTTGAGGTAGCCTACCTTCTAGATGAGTGATATCACCAGATACAGATAACGCTCCCGAATCAGCTGACGAGGCATCCACCAAAGCAACGAGAGTGTGTGAAAGGTCCTGTTCCTCGGGAGGTGGTCTAATCATGACGGTTGAGTGTGTTACCTGGTAACTCCTTCCAAGACCGTCAGGTGTATATTGTTCACTACCTCCAATGGGGCCTTCTGTGTCAATGGGTTCTTCGTCATCATATATGGAAGGGTCTTCCTCTGCATATTCTTCATCCATGTCAGGAAGCAGGTCCCGAGCAGCACTGCTGAACGTCCCCATTATAGATGAAGACTTGACAGTATCAAAGTTCCAATCACTGCGTAGGGTGGCATTGCTCTCCCAATTGATGGTTCCCTTGATGGTGGCCTGGTATATTTGACCCTTTTGCGGAGATCGGGCACGAAACTCCTGGTGGCGGTCGATCAGCTCTGTAAGGTACGACGGCTTCCTCGCATTCTTGACGAATCTGTGAGCCAGGAGGTCTTTGGCTGTGGGACGCTGCATATTATATGAGAACACATTCAAACCAAGCTAGACCTGCTGTACCATGCCGGGATCCTTCGTGAGGCATAACGAGACGAACTCTTTGAACGCTGTGCTAAAGTCACCCTCGAGCGTTGGTGCTTTCGCCTTGGGGATGAGGAAGAGCACGCGCATAGGGTGGTACTCCGCCAGGGGCGGCTCGCCCATCGCCATCTCGATCGCCGTTATGCCTAAACTCCACATGTCCGCCTTGACATCGTACCCAGCTTGACGGATGACTTCCGGCGCCATCCAAAAGGGAGTGCCGACGAACGTGTGTCTCAACGTGCTCGTGAGTTGCGCTGCGACGCCAAAATCCGCCAGTTTGACTACGCCTGTGGCGGAAAGGAGGACGTTGGCGGCTTTGATATCTCGGTGGATAGTTCCCCGCGTGTGAAGATAGTCGAGACCGAGCAGCAGCTCGTGACATATGACCGCGATGTGCGCCTCCGAAAAGACACCCGCCTTGAGCAGGTCGAGGCACGATCCCCCCGCGAGGTACTCCATGACGATCCATAGCTTGTAGGCCACGACGAAGGAACCGTAGTATCGGGTGACATACTCGGAGTCGCACTGAGCCAGGCTGGCAATCTCTTGTTGGATCTCGAAGATGTCGTCATCCGAGTCTTCTAGGTCTGCATGACAGGTCAGAGAACGAGCGGCCCGAAACGGCGCGCATGACGAGCGCGCACCTATTTGTTTGATCGCCACTATCTGTTTGGTCTCGTTATGCACCGCCTTGTAGACCGTACCGAAGCTGCCTGTGCCGAGCTTGTCCAGCAAAGTGTATTGGCTTGCAGGATTACTGCTGGGAACAGGGTAGGGCTCTCTGGGACTGGTTCGACCATCCTGGCACGGTCTGGGGGAGGCAGGGGGCGAGCGAGGGGCCGGGGAATACTCGAGGTCGACGCGACTCGGTTTCCTGAGGCGGTTGCTGGGCGGAGACATGGCGGAGTGAGCCAAAGCTGGGCAGCCGTACTATGTAGGACGGCGCAAATGGATACGTCCATATTCTGCCGAACATGGTGCACTCCTCTACACGTGTCGTCAGACACGTTCTATTCCTATCCCAGTCGATCTAGCAACAGTGGCCGCTCTGGCGTGCTCCTAATCGCATCCCAGACCTTATTAAAGACGAATATGACGGTAGCCGAGTGGGCATGTCATTTCAGGGCCTAGGACATACAAATCAGATCCATGTAAACGACTATCATGGTGGTAAGACATGATCCGCTGCTGCAGTTTCATGCCTTGACCGCGTATCTACGCAAGGGAAAGTGGATGTCTTTCTTGTGCTGTTTTTCGGTCTTCAACGATGCCTCGTGCTATGAATTATGAGTTGTCTGGAATGCAATGCAGGATCTGACTGAACGTTTCACCTTGGTCAGTCGCCGTCTGATCGCGCGAGTCTTCTTCCGCCGGAGGTCTAGGGGGAGGTATTTCTTGTTCTTGTAGTACTCTCGGAGATTTTGACGTGATTTTTGGTTCATCACAGTCAGGACCCGTGCGATTGACTTGCGTACGACGTTACTGCAAAAGGTGTTGGCGACGCTGAACATGGTGTAAAAGGAGGACGTACATCTTGGTTAGTTTTGAAGGTGCACCCCCCGTGGTCTTCTGTACTCGGAGGCCAAGCAGCTCTTGCTTGAGCTCGGAAAGTTGCTTTGTCAAGTCATTCTTGGACCTGTGTGATCTGCGTCAGATGTTGACCACTGGGTGGGTGTTGGATGCTCACTTGGACTGGAGCTCGTAGGCCTTGACTTTTCCCGGCATTTTGACGGTGCTTTGATCAGGAGGGTCTTGCTCGCAGTAGTCTCGCTTACGCGAACAGAGTACTATACAGTTTACAAGCCACACTTCTCACGCTATCACTGCTTGCCCATCAACCTCGACGAGTTCCTGAAATTTCACCAGCATCCCCCCAAAGATGTCGAGCGAGCTTGGACATAGTCAACTCTCACCCTTTGCAATATCAAGAGTGCCATTTTACCTTCCATAAGTCAGATCGACTTTTCCGTTCGAAAGCGAATCCACGAGCGCAAGATCTGAGACATCTATGAAGGATCAGCCGACTTGCCGATCTGGACCGGGAGACCGCCTTACGTCTCGCCCCACCCGCATACGTGGTTGGTATCGTCACCCATTCGCCGAGTTCTGAGGTCTGGATCAGTCCCACGGTACACACAGAAGGATGAATAGGTCACTTGCTTCTCACGAGCTCTTCGTCGATCCCTTGACAGAGTCCCTCCACGTCAGCCGCGTGAATTAGCAATTCACTAGGCAAAGATCAGAAGCTCGTACGTAACCGCTACCCTCCAACTCGCCTGCAGTGTTCCGACAGCGTGTCAAGGGTTTCTAAGGCGCTGGTTCATTGACTGGGTTAAGACGGACCATCATTTCCGACACACCTTTGCATACCTCCATGTCCGTGATGTCCCGCCACTTGTTCATTGCAACGAACCATGTTTCTCCTCGACGACGGCAGCTATCAATCCGGCGCATGAGCACGTATACACGAGGTTATCCATAAGCAGAGCTGGCCGACCTCACGTCCACAACAAGCCTGTCCCTTCCGACGGCGTTAGAAATAGCATCGAGTCTCTCATGAGAGAATTTTGCGCCAGGGAAGAGGAATGAAGTGACGATGACCTGAATAGATTGAGATGGGAATCACGTCGTGACGACCTGCCCACCTTACTCGCACCAGCATCTAACCATTCCTGTGCGTTGGCGGCCGTTATTCCGCCACCTATTTGTAAAGCACCTGAAACGTGGGATGGAAATGAATCTCGTGTCGTCGGGAAATCAGGTCGGTGGACATACCTGGCCACGCCCCCAACGCTTCTTTCGCAGCATTGTCGTTCCCGGGCCCTAGCCTTATGACATGGCCACCTTGCAGGTCATGCTCCTTATATAGACGTGCAAAGTCCCCTGCGGATTGGCTGGAGGTAGTGAAGTGACCCGCGTGGTCGACGGCTGGTGCACTGACCTCGTGACAAAATTTGTCCTGAGTGCTCCCGGGTCATCGTCCGACAATGTACCACCGACGATCTGTTTCACTTGTCCATCGTGAAGATCAATACATGGTTTGAACCTGCTTCGGCGTTTGCGATCTCCCATCGTCCGTATCTAGTAGTGTGTGGATATCGGTATGGATAAACCCCGGGGTAAGCAGCAAAATTCTCATGTTACGTGCGAACGACATGGTCATAATACACAGCGGTCAGTACTCCAAGGAGGCTTCCATGATCCGTGTGAGATGCTCCCTTCCGTCTTCTCCAACGACATTGCCAATATTTGGTGCAAGGTCCAGTACGCGACGCTGGGGAATCGTCCCCTCGACAAGTCTTGGGATGTCATCTTTCGTGTAGCCCACCGCCTTCAGACCACGCGGTACACCAAGCCCGTCGAGGAAGCGGGCAATCGACTCATACAGATAGCAGCCAATCTCTGAATCTGGAATGCTAGTGATGGAAGGATCGGTTACTGTTGTGTTGTTGAAGATTGCCAATGCTTCGCGGTGGCGGTCCGGCGACGACGGTGCGGTAAATTGGAAGACTGGCGGGAATAAGGATCGTCGCACTGACAGAGCGTCAAAACATACCTGCAGGTCCTGTGAGGGCGACACTATGGTGCACGAGTTGTGAATAATTGTCATCAAGGGCGGGCCGCGGAGCTCACCTGACACCGTGAGGGATAATAGGGTGGTCGACTTGGTATCCTGGATGCTTATATTTGGGACCTCTTTTATTCAAACCAGAGATCTAACTCGCGCTCGTCAGGGAATCAATCAGTTCGAATTCGAACGCAGAAGCTTACAGGGTAGCTCATTCCATGGCATAGATGCACACCGGCATTTCCGAAACCGATACCAGCGAAGGAAGCAGCAAGACTGCAACATACATATGAGTCATGTACGAGGGTTGTATTCGGAGAAATCTGTACAGCATCTGACTTCTTGCTTCGTGATCGGTGTTGTCTTTAGCAATGCGAGGGAGGTACTTGACTGTGGTTCTGAGCGCCCACATAGAGAAAATGTCGGCGACCGGGTTGCTCCCTTGGTACGCTGGACGCAGGATTGGATTGGCCGGACGAGGGGTACGTTCGGTGTAGCTGAAAAGGGTGAGTAGAAGCAATCTCGAACCGACCGGCTTCGTTCTCACTGGATCGCAGTATAACTCTCCATGCTGTGGAAAAGAACGTCAAGACCAGCACTAATGTGTACCGCTGTGGGACAGGTTTCTGTGTTTGCAGTGTCGACGACGCCCAACACCGGTTTGAGGGCACGGTTCGCGATACCGGTCTTGAAAGCGCGAGAAGTGACATCAAAGATGGCAGCGCCGGTAGTCTCAGAACCAGTTCCAGCAGTGGTAGGGACTAAGGCGAGGTGGGAACATGGTGAGAAGACGGAAAGTGATGAGACTTGCCTGCGATAAGTGGCCGTAGGGTCTGGGAGATGGGAAGACCCTTCCCCACAGGGGCATTGACAAAGTCCATCAGGTCGTTGTCCTTGTAAACGGTGAACCTTTTGGAAATGAGGTCATGCAGATTGGCAAAGGACTGTGTGCGAACAAGTTTGCAGTTTTGGCGGTGTCGATGACGCTTCCGCCTCCAACACTTGGTGACAGGTGAGAAAGATCAAGAGATTGGATGCGGAACTCACGCGAGAAAGTGACTAAAGTCGTGCCGTCTCGCCCAGTCAATGGCATTCCTCCAGCTCTCTTCCGTGGGCTCAGCAACTACTTGGTCATAGACCTCGAAAGGAAGATCCTGCTGGGATTGCAGAGACTCGAGAGCCTAGGGCAAACTGACTGAGCCAATGGACAGGTTTTTAAAGAAACGACTCACGACGGCCATTGGCTTGAGCTTGGCTACAACTGGATCTGTGAAGACCCCAACCTGCGGGGCGGAAATGCAGGGACGGAAAGACGTGTGAGTATGTGAACTACCTTGCGTGCTTTCATGTTCTTGAGGTCCATGCCGACTTCGCGGGTGACGCCTTCACCGAACCTGAGGTTGGATGCCGCGACCTTTGGAGGGTCGACTGAGGGAGGAGGGAATGGGGTGAGATCGGCGCGCACCTCGAAGGCATACTCCTTCTCGACAGGGTGGACGGGCGTCGCAAATTGCCTGAGCTGGGTCAGAGCTGCTGGGCCATGCACGGGCGAGCAGCGATGGCAGGGACAGGCGGAGTGCTGGGCGGTGAGATGGACGAGTCGGAGGATGGCCGACCTCGACATGGTGGTTGTCAGAGTCGGAACGGAAAGGGGCCTATTATATTGTCGTACGGAAAACACCTTACTGTGATGAAAACTATGCTATCCGCCTCGGGATTGAGCGTCCCATTATCAGATCTAATTCCCACTCAAACGAACGCGTCGCAGTCCATTCCAGACTCGTATAAGGGCTAAGAAGTCGATAGCTCGGAACTACAAACTCTATATCGTTGATCTGTCTTCCGCGGCAACGACTCGGAAGATCTTGCGTGGGTGGTAGCTGACTCGATAAATCTGTTGAGGACGTCAATCAATACACCTCTTTACTCGCACAGACCGTTTGAAGGATCCAAGAATGTCACCACCGCACAGGCCGGTCAATGCTCAAAACTGAGGACCGTAGATAAGAATGTTGTCAGACCTTCAGGTATTGCGCGCATTCTTTCCATTCAACATTAACCTGTGCATGCAGTTTATCAAAGGTTGCTTTGAACGTTCTCGAGGGAGGCTTTGCAGAAGACCCAGTACACACACAAGAAGTGCGTGAATATGAAGATTATGTTTTGAGTGCACTCCTCCCATGTGCACATGATCAAATTTCGCAGTCTGCTCTAGGGCAGAATGAGCCATCTCGAATGCAATGCGTCCATGAAATTGGATCAAAATACAAGTAGTCTTTCATGATGGGACTTTGTTCAACTGGAAAATAACATATAGGCACTGTAACTGAGCCAGGAAAGGCTGTGATACATACTGAAAATGTTCACCAGACCCTGGAAAATGGATTGCGCATGGTGAATAAAGCATGCAGTCTTCGAGACAGGGAAGACTAGTCCGAGTGCGTCGTACAGGGACTAATTGGGGCAGGGAAGTTGACAAGTGCCATATTAGCGGCAACGGTTAATCTCATCCTTCGGAGTAGTGGGAGGGTGGATGGTCTGGAAGACAGATTTCGGAAGCCCAAGTGCGGTACTCGTCCCTTGATACCCACGAGTGAAAGGACGTATTCAGTGAGTACCTGGGGCCATTGGAGACAAGGTGCTGGCATTCATTTACGGCATGTAGCTGTTTCCTGTCGTGGAGATTGGAGACACTGGGATCAATGGCATCATCGGCATCGAAGGTGGTGGCAATACCAATATTTTGTTCACGCTGCAAATACAAACATCACGCTGGAGCGGGTAATTATGTAGAGGCGCAGAATACCCATCCCGGCCAGCGGCACATGTAACCTTGGCTTCATGATCCGAGAGCTGATTGAGAAGATTGTAAACGGTGCTGTAGGCAGGGGTATGGCCAGCGCGGCAGCTGAGGGTGAATACATCAGAGGGGCCGATTGAGAGTGGAAGCTTGGGTCACAATGTGGCACCACTTCAGCTGCCTTTTCGGTAGGCGGTGGGTATGAAGCGCGACGCGAGCCGAAGTGTAAAGCAGGATAGACTCTTGCTGATACATATCACGAGGTTCTTCAGATTCTGGTTCCCGTCCATGAAATTCGAGTGCGTGACATTGGTGGTACCATGAAGGAAACGTTGATCTGCGCTGGTGTGACGACGGCATCGAGTTTCTCTTCCCAAGGCCGAGGAGGATTGTGGTTTTGTGCAGGAGAGGCTGAATTCGAGCGGCGAATGATCGGGGGCTATGTGCAATGTTGCATGTCTCGAGGACCGCATCGATGTTTTCGCACGCGGCCGTTGAGCTGAAATAGGCGACAATGGATTTGCTGCGGGTCACGCCATGGCCATCACGATACCCATCCAGCGTGCTCGTAGAACCGCTCTGCAGCGCAGGAGTGGTTCGGCCGCGCTCTCAGTCTCTCCTTCGAACAGCTCCTCGCTCGCAGCCAACACAACCCTCTCGCTTCAGTACGTCTTTCTCCCCGTCCTCCGCTTCTCTTCACTTCGCAATCCTCTACAGCGATGTGCAAGACATGATATACATCGCAAACGTGAGTTCTTTGAACCTCGTAGATCTCCCCCGCTCAGTCGCATGACAGATTACCATTGGAGGCGTCGGTGAGCGCTTGCACCATACGCCTCCTGCCATGTTGAGACTCACCTACCATTCAGTATTTCCCGTCCAACTCGACACGGGCTCGTCTGGTAGGTCGTCTGTCCCTTGCCCACTTTCCTCCACAGAACTCGCTCTCCAGACCTCTGGGTAGTTCCTTCTGCGGGATCCCTCCCCAGTGCCTCGGCCACTGTCAGTACACTCGTCCCATGTCCCGACTCTTGCTAACCTCTCACTCAGACCACGAACCTGAATCTTACCGTAAGCATTGACACCATCACTGCATTACCGAAGCTCACCCCTGGACAGTACGGCATCGGTTGGGCGCAAGGCCAAGTAGCGCTGGCTACAACAAACTTCGCAGGGTATCCTGCTTCTTTGGGCGCTCCAGTGTTCCCAACTGATCTTTCTCTCAGCGTCACGGTACCCCAGCAAGCATACTTGAACGCTTCGAATGCTCAGAACCCTTCCTTGTCATACGGCGCAGCAGGCATTGCCGGTCTTGGCTTTGATGGCCTCTCTCTTATCGACTTGGCGATCAACCAGACTGGTTCGTCCTCGGGTCGAACTCTCCTTTACAACCTCTTTCGCGACAATCCGAGTGAACCAAACTTCATTGCTTTCTCTCTCCAAAGCACCTCAGACGGCGACGCCGTCCAGGGCACTTTGGCCGTTGGCGAAACAGACCCCCAGTATGCCAACGTGACAAACACGAACAAGATCCCAACATGGCCCGTCACTGCACCAACGCGCTGGAACGTTCTTTTGGATTCGTTCATTGTTGGGAACCAGACAAACGCCGTCTCCACCACCGTAGCTGGCGTGGCGCAGAACAAGGCCGTTGTTTCACTCGATAGTGGCACTTCATACACGTGAGTAGCTTACTGCATGATTCTCTCGAAATGGTGAAGGATGCCCCCTCTTTCAAGGTACGCGCCTACCGATGTCTGTACAGCCATTTACGGTAGCGTTTCCGGTGCACGCTACGATTCCACTCTCGGAAGATGGACCGTTCCATGTGGTACTGAGATTGACATGGCTCTTCAAATAGAGTTTGTCCTTTTTCTTCGTAACAAGTGGATTTACTGACAGGTGTTCCAGCAATCAGATTTTTCCCATCCATCCGCTCGACGTTACGCCCACTTCTTCGAGTGACCCAAGCACTTGCGAGGGCTCCTTCGTCCCACAAAGCGTATCCGTCGGTTCTGGTCAATTGTTGGTCCCCCTATCTGATCCACGTTATGATCAATCTGACCCTTTCCCTAGCGACTGGTTAATTGGTGACAATGTTCTCCGCTCCATCTATGCCCTTTACGATTTTGGGGACTCGACCTCTTCGGGGAGCACGGGTAACCCATACGTTCAAATGCTTGCTCTCATAGACCCCAATCAGGCCTCTGTCGAGTTCCATAACGTACGGGGCGGCACAGCGAATACAAATATAACCTACAACGTCTCGAACGCTGGTTCTGGAGTCACGACAGTTTCGGTGTCGTCGGACGTGGCTACGGCTATTACAAGCCTCTCCAACTACCTCCCGGCGATCCTCGGTGTCGTGGCATTGAATGCCCTTCTGACAATCGTACTTATCATTGTGGCGCTTGTCTGGCTCTGTAGACGTAGAAAGAACGCCCAGGTTCGCAGGACGCCTGGAAGACTCAGCCCCATGCCAATGGGGGGCTTCTCTGGAGAGGTTCCGCACACATATTCCAGAGACGTTCCTCACACATACCAGCCAGTGTCGATGGCATTGACAGAAGATACACTTTTCGTTCCCCCATCCCCTCGTTTCAAGGGGGAACATTCCCAGTTTGCGGACCGTCCAAACTCCATTGCATGATCTAACTGATTTTTGCTTATATTTATGCCTATGCTGAACAGTCGTTGCTTCGTCATGGGACATTTAGACACAGGGTTAGTTGATGGGCTCCATGGACGCTTCCGCTGTATTTATGTATCATCCTCCCTTGCTTGCGTTATCTGGTTTTCTATTACAAACTATGCGTGTGTTCCGAACCTAGGTACGACATGCAGAAGTGAACCATCAATTACGCCGAGGTTTACTGCTCCTCGCAGCAAGGTCGAAAGCGACCGCCCTATCCTCCTCCGTCAACGTCGTCAGGTCATCTGCTGTAAGCTTGCTTGATGTATCCCCCAAAGTGCGCGCCACCTCCTCAGCGCGAGTCTTCAGCGAGACAAACCGCTTTCGATGGGGTTCCGTTCTCGAATCGTCCAGTAATCGGTCGACGACGATTACCAACACCCGGGCAAACGACGCCCGATAGTACCGGCCAACACTCTCGTTTCGAAGAAGACCCTCCGCGCCGGCGTGCTCCGTGAGCCACATCGCCTGCAAGCATTTGGTTTCGTCCCCAGTCTTCAGCGCGGTACGCAGGACCAAGGCCATCGTCTCCGCATTCGGCACGAGGTTCCTCCTCTCGGACTGTTTCCGGACCCTCGGCGGCACCTCGAGCTTGGACTCATCAAAGGACCCCACCTGGACGCCCGTCATGAGCTCATACGACTTGATCGCGCCGTCCCAGTCGCCGGCGCGGAAACACGTCAGGAGCACGAGGTGATAGGTCCCCACGCCCACATCATCCACGACGTCGTTTTTTAGGCACCATTCGAGCGTGTCAACGGCTCGAGAGGACTCGAGAGGGGAACCCTGCATCGCGAGCGCCGCGTGCGCGCGTAGGAGCTTGTAGATGTGCGACTTGACCACGAGCGAACGTCCGTCCGGCCGATCGAAATCGAGATTGTCCATAACGAGGCGCATGAAGTGGACACAGAGCCCGTATTGCTGCGCCGCGAGACAGACCTGGAGAGCTGCGTCGAGCGTCCAGTGGTTAAGATGGGGAGAGGGCACAAAGGGTCCAGGGTGGTCGGGTCTCGTGAGACCGAGGTGTTGGGCGGCGAGGTCGAGCGCGAGATCCTGGTCCGTCGGGCGACCGCGCGCGAGGGCCTGGAGAGTCGCTGCGATCAGATGCGAGTCAAGCTTGAAATCTGGACGCTTCTGCATCGTCTTTTCGATTTGCAGCCAGACGTGTTTCGCGTCCGAAGCGTGCCCACCGCCGACGGACGTAACACCTGCGCGTTCGTTGAAGTGGGCGATCGCACGGAGCATGGCCGTGAATACGAATCGGTCTGGGGCGTTGGGACCCTCTTGGTCCATGGCGAAGTAGACCTCGAACATTCTTTGAAGGTCACATGCGGCACCAAGAATGGATATGTAGATGACAAGGGGGGCCACGGAGAGCTGCGTGACGTTGTGGGGATCGTGATGTTTGATAGACTCCACATGCTGGAGGTAGTATCCATAGAGGGCGTGTGCGTTGGCGAGCTGTTTCGAGTATTTTTCCCAGTCAGTGATCTGGGAAAGACCCTTGAGCATGGTGGCGAAGGTGGAAATGTTTGGGGAGAAGCCGCGACGCTTCATCTACAGGGTGACATGAGGGGGTACATGAGAAGCAATAGGGACGGACTCACGTCGATGAAAAGTGTGTACGCGAGCTGGTACTTGTTGTGAGCCATGCAGAGGGAGAGCATGGTATTCCATGTCGGCACGTTCTGGGCATCGCTGGGCACGGAGCGGAGGCGCTCGACGGCCGCGTTGACGTTTCCGCCCTCGGCGAGCTGTCTGAGCTGTTGGGCAAGGTCATACGGCCGGAGGAGTTTCTTGGGTGGGGGACCACGCCCGGTTGCGAAGGCGCGCGCAAAACGGAGCGCACTTGGAACACATCTAGTCAACATCAAACCAACCGTGGGTCCGAAGCGCGTCACATCTCCTCGGTATGAAATCACAATCCATGGCAATGGTTGTCTAGTCATGCAAGTAATATTGTTTTCGCTCGCTATCCCAGCACTACACCATTACGGCTTGTGCAACCTCAGATCGACCCGTCTAGCTCCTAGTACCAGCATAAACAGCGACATCAACGCAGCTCCGACCGCGACCGGCTTCTTCAAGTGCGCTGACAACGCTACCTTGTACGAAACCTACGCCCGTTCGTCAGAAAATCCATCCGAAACTCAGAATCACTCAACGTACGTATATCATGGCAGTGTGCTTGTCAGTCAGATCCTTGTATGTCAGTGAGACAGCCGGTCGTCCGGCCGTGTCAAGGTAGCTCACGTGGGTCGAGATGGTGCTCGACGACGCAGGGAAGGGTGTCACAACGTTAATGTCACTGTAATGCGTCCATTAAGCGACCCGGCCTCTCACTGTACGAAGCCAAAACCCTTACGTGGCGCCCTCGGGTAGAATAATCTTGACCTGAGCCTCATCCACCACCGACCCAGGAATAGGCGTCCAGACAGGAACGCCAACGATGTATCTCTGATTCGCAGCATCCCAGCTCACCGAGTCTTGGAGTGGGGTGTCAAATCCAAGAGTGAATGAGTAGTTCCATCCACCCAAAAGCGGGTATCTTGGGCGCAGCTCAAGGATGCTGTGCTGAATGGCTTTGCTACCCTTGGGCACGGAAGGCGTTTTACGCAGATGGGAAGTGGACACGTTGCCATTCAAGTCAAAAAAATACGCATTGGTCACACCTGGAGGGAGGTGAAGTGTCAAACTGCTCGTTGTATGCGGTGACACGCGGCCGAAATGACTCTGGCTCTGATACTCGAGACGAGAGAATTGTCCTTTAAGGCTGGGTGCGTTTTACAACAGTCAAAGGTCAGCAAACGACAAGACGGTGCATGCGACTTACACGGGACCAGCATTGCGGAGATTGATGTTGTCCTCAATGTTGAGGTTGGATCCCCAGTGGCTAATTTCAGCGGAACGCTGAAGATTCGTGATCTCGAGGACGGGGTGTGCGTAGTTGTAGTGCACAGTGACCGGTTGCTGATGCTTGGAGAGGAACTCTGTACTGGTGGACAAAGCCACGTTGTGGTAGGGTCCGTATGTGACAGCAGCTCCGGATTTGGTCACCGAGGCCTCTCCAACGTATTCGTCTATTCCCTTAGGGGTGGAGTATGAGATAATTTCTGGGGAAGAGGACCTGTACGAATGTTTTGAGCCACGGAACAAGAACACACGCAATTCAAACACACTTGACTTTGGTGCGCTGAACGAGAGTGGTGTAAGGGCTGAGGACGAACAAGTCCGTGCCGTACTCCAAAAGTTGAGGGTCTGCCTGCGCTGCTTGTTCTGGGTAAGGATGCGTCGCGTGCGTCTGAGTCGTCTCGAGAACAAGATTGATTGTTCCGTTGACAGTGAGTTTTCGCGGCAGCGTCACGGCAAATACATGAACATCACTTGGGACAGATTGGCGTCAAGTTCTGCAAGGCGCGCGTGCACGTCGACGCACCCATCACGTTCGCTCAGCTCAGCGATTTCGAGTGGCCTTGTCTGGCCTTTGACCTTGACTTCTATCCAGCTGGTCTTTGCTCTCTCGTCCTTCCCAAAGACGATGTTGTAGGCAGTTTGACCCGGCTCGAGTGCCTTGACAGCATAAGTGGTACTGAGGTGCACGAGAGAGCCGCCGAGTTCAATGGTGCGCACAATGGCAGTGTTTTCGAACGCTGGGCCAGCCGAGGAGAATGAGGGAAGCAACGAGCTCGCGAGGAGTAAAGCAAATGTTCGCCAGCGCCGCATATCGTTCCGTGTGACAGTTCCGCCCAGAGGACGACGTGCTGTGCTTGCAAACTTGGTGGCTATGCCGCCGCTAAGCCTAATGTACTACTGTCTACCATTGCCATGTCGCTGCTGGGTTCCGAAGGGGAACGTCTTCACGAACAATGCCAGCCGATACTATCCTCTTCAATCGCATCCTACGCTTCTCCTCTTGTTGCTGCCCAAAGGTCTTGCCCGGTCGCAAGATCACGCTCAGTCGCGAGTCTGGATGCACACGTATACCGTATTTCCCTCGTCCACGGGGCTCGAGACGTTTGAGTTGTTTCGGCCCTTTGCTCACCCATGCCTCGGCTACGCAAACGCCGTGTTAGCAAAACCAGGCAACCTGTCGTAGACAAAACTTTCGAGTTGGTTGCACTCACAGACGATCAACGTCGAAGGATCCATCTTCTTGTACACGCTTGCGTGAAGCTTTGCAGTCGCCAACATGCTCTTGATGCGACCGCTGGCGCGCTTCTCACTGAACTGCATCTGCATTATAGCATGGTCGATGGGCTTGCCAGAAATTTGCCTCCCGAGCATGTTCAGCTTCCTGTGTGAAATCTTGAAGTTTGCCGTAGAGTATTTGTGCTGGGATTCGGACAGAGAACCTTTTGACATGCCTCTTTCGCGTACAGTGGACAGACATACCTCGGATGCAGGTTCCTTGGGTCGTCTAACGATTTGTTTTTCCTTGGGGGAGGCCTTTCTTGTCTCCGCTGGCGCGCCCTGGAACACTTCGTCTCGAGCAGGGGTCGCATCCGGCTCATCCTGATGCTTGACCACACGTTCAGACGCTTTCTTCGGAGCCGGGGCGAATTTCTCTTGAATCCATTGCATAGGATTCCAGTAGCTGGTGGCAGGACCGATCAGGGCACGAGCACGGAAGACGGAAAGCACGGCGTACGTTCTCCGACTCTGCCACAGCACGGTGGGAGTCTGCAGACTGCGGCCTGTGAAATGAGTGAATTCGGACCATCGTTGCAATGTTTTCAGACTGACCGTGTCGGATACTTCTTGCAAGTGCGTGCATCAAGAGACCGAGAAATTATGTCACACGGGGTTGTCACTGTGGTCACACCCACGGACAACCTTGCACGTGAACGACCACAACCTCTTCAATACCGCACACGACAATGCTCACAATCGGTGCTATTTTATATGTGGCCCTTCTCTTGATAAATGCAGTGGCAGTGCTCAGCGAGGACCGTTTCCTTGCACGCAGTGCGTTCCGCTTCCTTTTTCTCCCTTTCTGTCACTCAAGTCACCCTCCCTTTTGCAGTCGGCTGGGCCTCGACTCAACCCCAGAACGCCAACGCTGGTTTCAACCAGTCCTATGATCAGTCCGGCTACGGCTATGGGCAACAAGACGTCGGCGTTAAAGTCCGCATAATAAACCTCATCAGTGCCGTGCGGACACTCATGCGCAGTAAGCATGTTCAAAAATGCACGGAAAAAGTACACTGGCACTCATGTCAACAAGTCCCCTTGATAGGATTAAACCTAGTAGTCATCGTGTACGAACTGATTCTTGGTGGTTAATCAGTGGTTCGGCATACAGCCGCATCGTGGACGCATCCCTTGTTGCGCCTAGCACGCCGGAGTCAGGACACATGTGCACACGATCCGAGTGGCGATACTGAAGCCATACCATAGTGTCTGCGCCCCCTAATCGACACCATTCAGCCGCTTGTACTCCTCGTTGATTTGCCTGATGAAATCGGCAGGCGTGTGTCCACCCTGCATTTGTTATGAATATTATCTCCGTCGACACCTCGGAAATCACACACCTCACACTCGTACCAAGTGCCATCACGAATACAGACCTGCCTGCCATTTATTATGATCGTACAGCTTTTTCTGCGTCTGTTGCCTCAGTTTTCGTCGCTAGAAACGCAATGACATCACCTACTCGACTCCCAGCCTCTTGCTGTTCTGGACGCTTTCCTGAAGCAACTTGACGCCTTCTTGGCCCCGCCCATCATTGCCGGAGCACAGGCTTGCCTTGTCATTTTCCCAATCGAATCCGGCTGTCGAGGCGCAGCTGACAGCTGTTTCGGGCAGCCCGATTTGATCACGGCCTTGAAAGTTTTGGCATTGAAGGAAAGGCCACCATTCTGAAGTCGGATGGTATCTGGCAACGCACAACTCGTACACATTTCCGGCACACTCCTGTACGCCATGCATGCACGTCACCCCATAAGCGGGGTCTGATGCGTTTGGTCTTTGGTCGTGTTAATGTGAAAAGCCCCGGGGAGTCACAGGGCATGTACATACTTTGCTATGAAAGAGAGGGAGATGTCCACTTTGTCGCCAACTCGCTGGAGCACGCGGTCCCAGACCGCCTCGCAAAGCATGGCGTCTGGACAACGAGACATTACACCCAAGACTACTGGGACCTTGACATCCACTGCGACAACAGTTTGCGACTCATCTTGCACCGTCAGGGGACGTACGGCAGCCTGCGTCGACACACACAGACTGAGGAGCGCAAGCGCGGTTAACATGGTCGTGGTGTCGTTTCAAGACGCTGCTGCCCCGATCGGGTTAATACTAAACAATGTCGTCATGATGATGTAAGCATGTCATTGGGAAAATGAAGCCACCAGTGACTGATTCAAATCCTTTATTTAGCGAGCGAGACATGTACGCGAATCTGTTGTGGGCGCCGCTGGCACGGAATGAAAACAACGAGGAAAGAGGCATTACGGTGCTTCTTGTGACTGAGCACTGTCCCACCACTTCCTGGCTTCAGGATCGTTCATCGGGGGTGTGAAGTATCGACACCGAGATTGAAAGGCTGTGGCGTTCGTGTCAGTGAAAGATCGAAGTATAGGGTCAGGGCTGTAACTGACCCTCGAGGGACCGCTTTCGTATTATCTTTTCGACCGATAGTTCATTGCGAACCTGATTCCTCTGAACGCCAGCCATCAGCGGTAGTTATTGACGGTAATGAAGTTGCTTGCTTCGACCTACCTTCACCTCGTCGGCAAACAGCTCAGCCTGCGCTTTCCTCTTTGCCCTGGCATCGCCATCGAGTCCGTCGAGTAATCTGTGCTTCTCGCTCATGGACTGGTCCACAGCGTTCACACAATATTCCACAATTTCCGTCCTCCGCTTCCAGTTCTCTGACGCGATCGCAAGTGAACACGAACCCTTTGGAGGGAGCTGAGCAACTCACCAAAAAGTTCCCTCCATATGTACGCGCAGGCTCGATCATGTATGCTGCCTTTGCCACCAGCACCTTCGCGATCTCGATCTCGGAATTGTGCATTTGAGCGATTCAGCCGCATCGTGATGGTGTCATCGAGTGCACGGTATTCCCTGAGAAGGTCTTCGGGGGATGAGCCACAGCCTGCAAATGGAGGCCAGACACTCGCCTTTGAACAAGCTGAGGTTATGACACGTAGTCGCTGAAACATGGACCAGCTGCGGGGTTAATGATGGCGCTTGGATGGCGAGGCTGCCCAACGGTGGGGAAGACTGGGAAGGCATTGTGACTTTGCCGGCATGCCGAGCTGCCAATCGCAGAACCCAGACATGGCTGTACTGCTCACCCGAAAAAGGAAGGTTCGGTGGTTCACCCAGCAGGAAGGGCAGCGCTGCTAGTAGCAAACGCCGATGAAGATGCAGTGCATCGCGTCCGACATCACGGTCATCAAACCATTACCGGGACCCAGTATCGGTAAAACTACTTTCCCCCTGGCTTGACAGCTCGTTTCGGGATTGGTCGTAGCCCATTGCGACTACTTGCAGCGCGAATTTGACATCGGCTGTCACTCTGCAACAAGGGCTAGTGCAGGCCCAGCTCATTGTTGACAATTTCCCACAGCAAGGACTACTATTCCTCATCCACATCACTTCTTGACGTTTGATCGCCATGTGTCAAATAGTTTCCGAAAGCCAAGTGTAGCGAGGTCGGAAAGATACGTCGGCAACCTTTTCCGAAACCATCTGTTTCATCGTCGATACTCAGAAGAGCGGACGGTTTCCCACTCATCGTAGTAACACCCGGTTACAGTGCAAGAGTGCGGCTCATGTGCATCAGTCCAGATCGACCTTGTGGGCCCGTTTTTTGGGTGGCAACTATCATCAGTGCTCTCACGCGCATCCTTGATCATCTCGATAGATCTATCCTGTGCTGCGGAGTATTGCGGCCTCATACATGGGCCGAACGCATGACAGAAGCGGAGCATCGCACTCCATCGTAAAAAGGGCTACAGGGGGGATATATTGAATGTTCTGAGGGTATGATTTGGGGGAGGGTGTCCCATAAATAATAATGATACGCTACAGCAGCAGCGCCAAGGCGTTACGAAGACTTAAAGATACATATCAGTCGCAGAAAATACATACGAAATACCACGCATCTGATGAATAGAAAATATGGGTTACGGGCGGATGATCTACTCGTCGGAGCCACTTATGAACGTGAATGGGCGTGTGGGATCAGGGGCGGTGCCCTCTTGCGGAGACGGGCCAGCTTTGTGCTTCTTTTTAGATTGTCTTGGAACATATCCGTGCTCCTCAACCATGTGGCGATGCCTTCGAGCGGGATCTTTGAAAGCCATTCCGCATCCGTAGCGACAAACGTGTGGCGTGGACCCAGTACTATCGAAATGGATGTATGAACTGGTTCAGTCTCCTGGTGGACCAATACGTACTGGCCATGCATATGGGTATCCAAAGAAGTTTTTTGTGGGAAACCCTTCTTACACACTTCACAGACGAACGGCCTAGGGGAGGTGAGAAATCGTCGAGCGCAAACGCGTTACACCTACTTGTACCGTAAGTGTGTGGTCTCGACGTGGCGTTTGACAAGTTGCTTTTTGGAGGTGTATTCACACGTGGGCTTTTTGCGGTCCTCCGGGGTTGGCCACGTACATTGCCATTTCCTGGTGGTGCCATCGGGAGACAACGTCGGTTTCGCATATCGTTCCCACGCGTCTGCATCATTGCGCGGTGATTGACGCCGCGCGATCGGTCGAGTCACCACTTCCACCTCGCTGGCCTCACTAATCTGAGGGCTGGCTTCACGCGATGTTCTTAATTGATCGTCCTCGGAAGATGCGAGGGAACGGTTGACGGACGTCGCACGAGCCAGCATGCCGGTGAGAGGTCGACTAGAGTGCAAAAGGGCATGCTTGTCCTGTTGCCTGTCGCCTTGTCCGTGTTGCAAATGGTCCTTGTCTGACAGTTGTGCTCGACTGAGAACGTCATGGTTAGTAGGTCAACGTGACGTGCATGACCGATGTACCTCATCGACTCCATTATGTTTCGAGAAGAAACGTTGCGTGCAAGGGACGCGCTGTAGAAAAAGGGGTGATAAGATTTTCAAACGGTTCGCAAACAGAGGGGCCAACGCACCGCCTATCGGGGGATGTGCTCCGTCGCCTCTTTGGGAGCGTGTTGGTGGCAGAGCGATCGTAATGTGTCAAGGTCGGGGAACTGACGCAAATCGATGAACGTCCCCGCAAGGAAAGGCAACAAAGAACGTACGGAATGACAGGCGAATCATGTATGCTCAATGAAGAGCTGGTTGACGCCGACCGCATGGCATCTCTGTTGTCGTAGTTGACGTAAATGATGGGGGGGTGGCTCATTTGCGACGCAGCCCGAAAACCCGGCCACATGTAGGTCGCAGTAGGTGAATTAAAGACGGAAAGAGAGACCGGTCGTTGTAGACTCTCGTAATTAGTCCGCGGCTCTACTGGGGACGTCGAGGCGATGCGGCTTCTTGTCGCCATGTCCGAGTGAGCCCAGGGTCGATCGGATGAGCAAAGAATTACCTAGAGATCTGTCTGTCTCTGGGGTTTACATGATCCGTTGCGTTCCAAGACCGTGGAGGGGGTAGTCGACGGTCGTGATCGAAATTGAACCCATCACGAGCGAAAGGTGGCAAGGCATGTTGCGTCCTGCTGTTCGCAGCGAATATATTGTGGTCATGTCCCGATCAACAACTCACTGTGCAGAAGGGAAGGGGAAAACGATGACGCACTTTGATGGACCCTTGAGAGCACACTCCACTTCCTCTGACTTTCCCGTCAATTGGGGAGATCGAGGTCGGTCGGGCGTGGTGGAATGACTGGAGCGCATTCTGGTGTACTCTGGGGATGGGGATTTGATCTCGTGCTCTAGTCGGTCGGTTGGACGATCGGGGGGACCGTCCTCGTGTGCAGGGGAGTCAGAAGCCCTGTAGGAACATTGAAGTATAAGCCGAAGACGAGTGGCGTCAGCATAAGCGTAACGCGGGCGGTAAGCGAGAAGCCGAGGCGAAACTGGATGAGCCTGGGCAAATGCGAAACGCGGGGGGAAGGGAGTGTCGCAACGTCGGAAGCGTTGTCACTCGAGCGATCATGTTGAGAGAAAAGGAGAAAGAATTGAGACTTGCCATAGGTGCTTTTTGGCCTTGTTAAAGCGATCCTCGGCTCCGGAAGGTGGCAAGGACGGTGATGAGGGCATAAGGAGCAACAGGGGAAGGTGAAACGACGCTGAGCTGTCGTTTGAACGGGGGGGAGGGGATTTAAAGGAATAAAAAGGACCTATTTTCCGGTGGAGATTATGCACATAGATATACTACGCGATCAGCACTAAATCGAGTTTTCCCAAGTGAACGAAACATGGATCTCTGGGTCGGAGATCTGAAATTGTTCATCGGGCGTCTGGTCTCGATGCTCGCGGGATATAGCGCAAAAACCAAGCCCTTAACCTGAAAGGTGCATAGACCGAATGTGGGAAATTGGAGGGGGGCGTGTCAGACAAATGCGATAGGGTAGGTGGGTCCGAGGGCCATATCGATTAAACGACAACCGAAATATCTTACGTACGCGAAACGGACCACAAGGCACCTGTCAGAACAACGTGAGGAACAGCTGCTAGATTGAAGTAACGGGGCCAATTAGCGCACTTTGTATTTCGGACGACATTGTCAGGTCGGCAAAGGAGAGGAGATGGGGACCGGATTTCTGACAGAGAATACAGCTGGGGAATATAGACAGGTTGACAGGTGGATTACACAGCAAATCTACGACAAATTGTACAAATTTTGTGGGTAACTGTAGGAGATGGGAGGATGAGGCTATGGAAGGGAAGGGGGATGAGGATTACCTAAAGGGTTCAGTGTTGTTCATTGTCAGAGGCGGATTGGAGCTGGGTGGGACGGGTGTTGTGATGCGGATTCATTTCCGTTTGGGAAGGAAGCAAGGAGCGGGTTGGTGTCACTTCCCTGATCCGTCCAGATCGCCGTAGGGGTTTCATGGGTCTATCCACATCCATGTCGTCACCAGAGAGTTGGGGAGTGTCGTGGGAGGGGTCGTCGTTGTCGTCGTGGGGAGGACGTTTGCGCTTTGAGGGGGAGGGGAGGGGAGAATGGGTACCGGAGGGGGAGGAGAATATCTGGCGGTTGTTTTCGCGGGCGGAGAGTGGTGCCTGTTTCAGGTGCGGGGAGGTCAGATATCCCTCAGTGACGGCTAAGGGGGAGGGTAAGCCGCACTGGAGGCGGGAAGGAGACGAAACAGACATTTTCTGACGCGCAAGGAGGCGGCGCGGATTGCGGCAGCGAAATCGCTGGTGGCTGGGGCGTGCAACTGCCGGTCGTCGTCGGTGAAGATGCGTTTCATAGGTTACAATCACGTGACGAGGAGGGGGTGCAATGTGTCCCCGCGTCGAGTTCGCACAGTCCCGCCATGGCCGCGACGTCGATGGCCGTCCCGCCGCTGCAGTGGCTCAACGTGACCGGCTACATCACCGGCTCGTCCCCGCCTCCCCTTAAATACCCCTCCATCGGGTACGACGACAGTTCTCGCACCCTCGTCCTCTTTGGCGGCGAGTCCTCCAGCGGCATCCCCGTCTCCCACACCTTCCTGTCCGTCCCTCTCTCCCTTCTCTCCCGCTCGCCCTGACTCCCCCAGCGCCGACCTCGACACCAGCTCCTGGTCCTCCCCCGCTCCCCAGCCCGGTCTCCCTACAACCGCACCCTCCGCCCGCTCCATGGCCCTCGGCGGCTACGACTTTTCCTCCAGCTAGTACGTCCCCCTCTTCTTCCCCGTGCCGTCCTCACCGTCCCCAGCCGTCGCGCCCATCTCCTCATCGGCGGCAGAGGCTCCGACGATCAGGCCCTCTCCGACGTCTGGGTTCGTCTCCCTCTCCTCCATCCCCTTTTCGCTCACCTCTCCCCAGGAGTACGACTACAACGACCAGTTCTGGTCCCAGGTATCCGTCTCTCCCGGATCCCCTCCCCCCAGATGGAGCGCCTCAGGCGGCAGAGATTACCGCATCGCCGCAGACAATTCCACAAACACCACCTTTTACATGTCCGGCGGCACGAACGGCTCCACCCTCTTCCCCCTCGACGAAGTCTGGCAGTTCAAAGTCACCGGCACTCTCTCCTCAAATCTCGCCACCAACGACACCTTTGGCAGTTGGTCCACTCTCAACATCAGCAACTCTCCCGCATACAGCATCGATCAGGCTTCCACCGTCCTCGGATCCTCCCTCGTCTCCGTCACTGGTTGCAACTCCACCGCCGACTCCACCAGCACTTGCGCCGAGCCCAACACCTACGTCCTCGCAACCGCTCCTTCCTCCTTCGTAAATCCACCCACTTGTCCCGTCCCCCGCTATGGCGCCGCTTTGGTCTTCAATCCCTCCACCACCTCCACCACCTTTACCAACCAGGTTTTTCTCATCCTTGGCACTTTCAATTCTTCCTACTGGGACGACCAGGGCGGTCTTCAGCGCGGTGAAGTCGCCGTCTTGGACACCACCACTGGCGACTGGAGCAGAATCCTTCCCGCCGGTGACCCGGGGTCCTCTGGTGTACCCTCCTTCCCTACTCCTCGTCAAGGCGCAGTTGCTTATTCGTTCAGCGAAACCCTCATCGGCGATAACCGCCAATCAGCAGCAGACACCATCGTTTTCGGTGGCCAGGATGAGAACGGCGAATACCTGGCAGAAGTTTGGATCCTCAGAGCTTACAACGGCGTCATCACCTCCTCCAATTCTTCCTGGGGCGGTCCCAGCGGGCAGCTCCAATCCGGGCCCAACGCTACTGGTGCAGGCGTCACCGTCCAGTACCTGTCCCAGTGTGCCTCCCAGCTTCAACCACTTCCAGCGACGACCTCCTCCGCCGGCACTCCCACCGGCACTCCCACCTCCACCTCCACCTCCACCTCCACCCCCTCTATTCACTCGTTTGAATCATACGATATTTCCCTCACACACAAACTCACAGCCCCCCTCTCCATCGTCCTCATGCTTCCCGCGATCCTCCTTGCGCGATTGGTGCTTCCCCCAGCAAGAGTCACACGCCCCGCTGACCGTAAACCCCCCCTCATCTATTTGGCGGCGGTTTTTGCTATCTCGGCATACAGTTTGGGACTCGCTGGCCTTGTGACATCCTTCACGTCCATCCACTCTACGACCGCCCTTGCGAAACGCAGTGTTTCCAGTCCCCACCTCCAAACAGCTCACGGTATAGCAGGTCTGATACTCGTTGTCGCACTGTACATCGCCATACCCGTTCTCTATCTTTTGTCATTCCTTTGGTCACCACGACGTCGCCCTCAGAAAGAAAAGCAGGTCGTTGATCGTTCCGAGGCTGCTCCATCTCGCTCGAATTCCGTGGATACCGCAGAAAAGTTGGCATCGAGTCCTGCTCCGCAGCAGACACAGTATCCCCCTTCTCCTCCTACCTCACCACGAGCGCGTTTGCATTCGTGGGGCGGTTCTAGTTTTTGGCTAGGTCACCGTAGTCGGGAAGGCCGCACCTCAACCGACAGCGAGT
This sequence comes from Pulveroboletus cf. aberrans, assembly GCA_038094155.1. Taxonomy (NCBI): domain Eukaryota; kingdom Fungi; phylum Basidiomycota; class Agaricomycetes; order Boletales; family Boletaceae; genus Pulveroboletus; species Pulveroboletus cf. aberrans. The sequence continues at coordinate 10,161 of JBBPTO010000073.1, read as the reverse complement.
CGATGCATTCCGCAGGGCCCCAGCGTGCGTTCGAGGTAGTTAACCGCCCTGCACGCGTCCGTAGAGCCAGCATCAATGGCCTCGCATATCCAAATATCGAGATTTACCAGCGTGTACCGGTGGTGCCTCGGAGTTTAGGTGATGTCGATTGGCTTGATCGGCGGCGCAGTCTAAACGCAGTGGTATGCACGATATGTCATATCGCTTGAGGACCTGAGGAAGCTGACTTCGTATCGTTTCCTTCTCTTGCATTATGACATTCCCGTCATCAAATGAACAGAACGAGCTCGATTACGTCGTCAATCAAGGCAGAACGCAAGGCCATTCAAATGGCTCGACACCTAATACAGCAGACATGCTTAGTACTCGCGCATTGATGCCAGCGCCTGTGTTTCCCCGTGTCACGTACGAGATTCCACCCCCTTTCGAACTCTTGCTCCGCATATGTTTTCACATGCTCGTTTTTTCCCTTTGCGTCCTAGCTCTCGTTGCTCTCTGGTACAGCGCTCCTATGTCTCTGTTTGCTGTTTTCCTCCTCTGGACCGTTATTTTTTACATATCGCTCTTGGCGCTCGCCTGGCATGGGCGTCCTGGCAAATCTCTCTTGTCTACATTAGCTGCGCGCCTCCGCGGCCCACTCCCTCAATCTGCCCCCTCCCCAGGGACACCGAACTCTCGCCCGCTTTCCATGGCAGGCACAGATCATTATCCATTCCCTACGGACCCTCGGGGACCATACCTTCACCAACCCCTCTACCGTGCAGCCGGTCACGATGAGACCTCTACAAGCCAGGGTCCTCGTTCTGTCGATACGGATGACGACGATGAAGATGTCGACGAAGAGACTAGACAGCGCCGGATGGAAGAAGAGATGGGCAGACGAGAGGTGTCGATTGTCACGGTCCCAAAACGCAGGTTATGGATCACGAACCCAACATGATCATCTCATTCCTTCTACCTCTCCTTTCCTTTTCTACATGCTCGATACTGACTGAAATTGAGAGTTTGACGTTCATTCCCCCTTCGTTTTTGTTTTACTGCAGCTTGCGAGCTCATCGGCATCCCCCAACTACCCCGGAGCGCACGTCCCTCCATGCATCGTAGCAATAACCTTTGCAATAGTCTCGTAATCACTCTCATTCACGGATTCACATCGCATTGTTTCGGTATATTTCGAGTAGATCTATCCTGACATTCCCTCTCGAGTTATATCGATGTATTTCTGTATGCCAAGGACATTAAAGGAGTGACTTATTTTTAATGTTTCTCATCTCGGGGGGAGAAGTCCGGTGTCATGTCAGGAGTAAGCGATAGAATGAACGGTAAGAATGAAAAGGAGGGTGCAAGTCTGTAAACAACTTTACAAGATAATCAATAAAAGAACGAAACTACCGTTCGCCTTCGACGGCGACGTCGTGCCGCCATCTATCCACGCGGCCATACTTGGCGGGGTCCTGCACCGGTGGTGGTGAAGGCGGCATCGGGACACCCATCATGGGGGGCATCCCCATGTTCATGGGCGGTCCAACGAATCCGGAGCCCATCATTGCAGGGCCGCCGAAATAGAGGCTGTTGTGCATTTGCGCTTGCATCATCATTTGCTGCTGCTGCTGCTGCTGTTGTTGTTGTTGTTGCAACTGAGCGAGCATCTGGAATTGTGTCTTGCGCTGTTGCTCGGGGTGGAGCGCGAGCGGCTTGTCGTCCTCCTCGTCCCCGCCGTCCCCGCTCGTGAACGCCGGAAGGGAAGTATGGGACGCCATGGTGGGAAGACGGGAAGCACGGAGACCAAGAGGTTCCTCGTCCTCGTCCTCATCCTCGTCGTCATTCATCGACGGACGTTGGCCGGAGGGTGCATCAAAGCTGAAGTTGGGCAGGGATAGTTTCGACTGGCTGACCGAGAGCTTCGTTTCGTTGAGCACCGCGGCGAGTGGTTTGTCTTCGTCCTCATCGTCATCCAGGAACCCTCTGGCGGAAAACTGCGTCGCCCGCTTGACAATGCGTTCGGCGGCCGCAGTCAGCGGAAGATCCTCCTCGCTGTCGTCGTCTTCGCCTCGAACCGGCAGTGGTCCCGTTAGCACAGCGGGAGACCTAAGATAGCGAGGTCCTGTGCCGGTCGTGCGGATCGGTCCTTGATCCTCATCGGACGACTCCGCCACCCAGTTATCGGCCGCCCTGTCGGTGACGTGACTAAAAGAATAGCCTAAAGGGCGGTCATCGTCATCGTCGTCGTCTGTCTCACTTTCGCTCGCCGCGTCGTCATCCTCTACAGGCGGTCGTCTGAGAATAGGCTTCTGAATGGCCGGAAGTATAGGAGGTTCGGACGACACGCGAGACACTGAAACATCTTGTGGATCCGCGCCCGGCTGTGGCGGCGATGATTCCGTTTCCAGCCCTTTCGACCTGCTCTTCTTTTTCTTTTTCTTTTTCCGTTCGCGTCGCTCTGCGTCCTCTTGTTCGCGTTTCTTACTTTCCTCCGCCTCGGCCCGTTCCCGAGCCTCAATCTCCTTGACCTTCTCCAATTCACGATCCCACAGGGTGTCGACACCAAAGACGGAGCGGCTCTGTGGGAGATTCCCGGTGGAGGCTGAAGGCGCAAGAAGAGGACCGCCAGGGGAGCTTCGGTTCATGAATACTGAGGTTCGGTTGGCTGTATTTGGTGCGGCGCCAAGCGAATTCGGGTCAATCAGGGTGCTTGAACGTCTCATTTGTCCGCGGACCATCATTGAGGGTCGGTTGTCGCCCTGGAACGTACTATAATAGTAACGCAAGGTCGTCAACCTCATAAAACCATCAGAGCGATGTCAGGCATACCGGGCCTTTTGTTTCATCTCCAGCTTTCGATGTTCCAGATTGTCGATCAAGCTCCGACCATATAATTTACCGGCAGGCCGCTTGATCTCCGAGGACGGCGGTTCAGGAGGCAAGGGAACGGTGGAAGCCACCGGTGACGCTTCCTCTTCCATATCGAACAGAGCTTGTTCTCCGTCCCTGAGCGCACGAGGGAAATGACGATCGATATCCGAATAGGTAATATCCCTTTGCCCACCGACGATTAGCGTGTTGCGGAAAGCAAGTTGGGAAACCGAAAGGCTGGCGCGAGGATTCGGAGTGAAAGAGTTGGAAGCAATCGGTGCTGGCGGGCGAGAGGAGCTGGTACCAGGGGGGAGAGGGGGACCGTCAATAGATACTTGGAAACCGCTACGCGATATGATCGAGGACCCAGGTGGTGGCTGAGGGACAATGCTCTGCAATGGACTTGGCATGACAAGAACTTTTGGTCGCAATAATTCCAGCGTAGACAGTGGTCGGTCACGTCGTTCCTCCCCATCAGCATCATTCTCCACAAGCATACGTGTTCCCATGGAGTTGACGGACATGGTCCGACCATGCATTTTGGGATCAAAGCGAGAGGAGCGAGAAGGAGAAGGAGGACGGACGGAAAAAACGTTGTCATCTGCGAGCGCGTTCTTTGACGCCATGGTTCCCATCGATCCATTCGACATGGTCCGACCCCGATTTGCCTTTGGGTCGAAGCGCGAAGTGCGATCTGGGGTGGGGGGGTTAACAACGAATGGATTGGTATTTTCATCGTTAGGAGGTTCGTTTGACAGAGCCTTTGAACGTAAGCTCGCATTGGACTGTGTGCGAGCGTGGGCCGTCTGCAAATCCAAGCGTGATGAACGTGACCCTGGTCTTAGAATTTCCTCTGGACCAGGAGATGACCGTCCTGAAACAGAGACAGAAGGGAAAGGGACCGAATGGAGAGGTGGTTGAACGGGAAGAGTCTCGATCAGTGCATGAGTAGAAGCACGACGACGTTGAAGCTGCAGATGCGATAGTTGGTCAAGGTCGGCCGAGGAGCGCACGCGGCCTAGGCTGTCGGGTCCACCTGCGGCGTCTAAGAACGCACCGCCTGCGCCGAAATCATTCAGGGCACTAGCACTCATGGAACGGATATGCTTGCTGTGGAACATATCGCCCGCGACGCTGTGCGCAGAACGCACCGGGATCTCGACATGTGGATTGGGAAGGATCTCTGATTTCGCTCTCCCCTTACCCTTTGCCTTCGCCTTGTCCTTCTCCATGAAAGCATCGAGACCCCATGAGGTGAGGTCAACCTCTACGCCATCCCCGTCAGCCGATTCGTCCTCATCGTCCGCGTTTTCGAAAGGGTTGCGCAAGGCGTCTATTGAACCCCTTGGTCTTCTGTTCGGTGGATCACTTCCGACCTCACTTGGAACCTGAACACCGAGATAGTCGGCGCTCCTGCGGGACTTGCCCAAAGGATTGTGGCGACGGAGGTGGGCAAAGATGGCGCTCTCGTGCGCGGAGCGGTAGGGTACATCAGGATTGTCCGGATCATTGTCGTATTCTAAATGCAATGACGATGGACTGGTGCCTTCCTAGACCAGCCTGAGGACTTACCGAGCAGGGCTGCGGCCAGCTGGAGACGGGAGAACGCAGCGGGCTTGGGCGGCATGGTAAACCCAACTGAGTGGTGCGGTGACGTCCTGCCAGGTAAGGGTGTGAATCTACCAGCCTGTGGCCAATCTCCGTCCAGGCACCGTTTCAACTCAAACCATCACTTATGATACATTATAGTTCGTCGTGCGGAACTGGTCGAACTACGTTCCCCTCCTCGTCAATCTCCTCCACCTCTAATTGGAAATTGTCGTCGTCCACGAACGCATCCCACGTCTTTGCATCCTGTTCGTACTTCAACACCTCCTCGGGAAGCGAAGCATCTACGGGAGGTGCAGGCTTCACCGAACTGTCTGTCGGCGCCGTCTCCGACACGCCCAATGAGCGTCTCAGAACGCGATCCACCCGAGTCATAAACCTGCCATACAGTCACCAGACAGCAAACGTATGATCGGCCCAAAACTTACAGATTGGAGTCGGCTACATCAAAGCCAGAACGGACCAGTGCTCCGTCGATTAGAATCGCGGCAACCTCCTCGAGTTCAGCCTCAAGGTCCTCGTCCCTCGCTGCACCATCTACCTGTAGTTGTTCCACCCGGTTGAGTAACCCTTCAATCAGAGGCGAGCGAGGGTTAATCTCAAGGACTTTCTGTTTTTTCATCATCTCTTGCATGGCGTCGTTTTTTGCACCTTTGTTTGTGGCGCTCATCAGCTTCTGGACATTGGCTGTCATGCCAAAGCTGTCTGCTACAATGGCGCATGGACTCGTTACGAGCCTATCGGAAATCACAACTATGTCTCGCGGTCAGCTTGGGTAGGCTTGTGCGGGGTAACATGTCCTTGCCGTCTTTTGCATGGTCGCCAACCTGAACCTTCAGCCAGTTGATCAATGGTTCAAACTTCTCCGCCAGATTTGCCATGTTTTCCGCATCTTCTTCTGAATCTACGGGGTACCTCAATGATGGCTGATTTCTGCATCAAAATCGATGCCTACCATCTCCAAACTTGAGACCAGCCTTTGCGACGTCTTGAAAGCGAAGGCTCCTGTGGATGTTGAGATTAGGTCATGTTGGCAATTTGCACGACCCACTTCCAGCTCTGCAGACCCTGCAGTAAGATCTCGTCCAAGGGCTCGCTCAAAAGGAGGACCTCGTAGCCTCTGGCATGCAGCTTCTCCACGAAAACACTACCTGCAAGGTGCTCGGCAGATTTACCCATGTCGGCAAGGTAGAAGATCTGGTTCTGGCCCTGTTTCTTATTATTGACATACTTTGGATGTTTGCATGGGTCAGTCCTGCTTCTCCAGCTTTTACCATAGTTCACTTACATCATCGAAGGAGGTATCGTTTCTCTGGTTGGTCGTGTAACGCGTCAGAGCCGCGATCTTTTCGCGATTCTTACTGTTTTCTGCTGCGCCAAGTTTCAGAACAGTGTTATATACTTCGGTGACCTCATGGAACTTCTCCCGGTCTTCTTCCGAAATCTTTCCAAAGAGCTGAAGGAGACGACGAAGAATGAGGTTCTTGATCTTTTTGAGGAATGCACTGGATTGCAACGTTTCGCGGGATACGTTGAGAGGGAGATCCTCGGCTGCGCGCGAATTGATACAATCAATCCATACTGTCCGTAAAATAGCCACAGGTCCATACCATCAACTATAACCTTGACCCAGCTGGCCCACTTGGGTAAAGTATATTCACCGAGGTCGGAAGTGATGAACACATGCTTGACGAATAACTTCACGTCATTGGTGGTGGCATCGAGTGGTTTGCTGAAGAAATCATTGGACCTAGGGTGTGTTAATGATCAGGTTTAAGCGCTCCGGCCCTGACTCACAAACGAGAAGGAATGTATATGAGCGCATTGAATGGAACACCCTCTTCAGTTTCCCCAGAGAAATGAGTCCATGTCAGAGGCTTCTGGAAATCCTTGAACGTGGCTTGGTACAATAACACATATTCTTCGTCCGTGACAGTCTTAGGATCCCTGATGGAGGTTTAACTTAATCTCGGGTTCCTCTCGCCCGAATAGAAGGGACACACCGCATCCAAAGAGGAGGCTGAGAGTTCATGTGCTCCCAAACGCCGACCATGACCTTCTTTGTCTTGAGTTCGGCGGGCTCAGACGGTTTCTCCTCCTCGACCACAGCTTCTTCTCCGTCGTCTTCTCTTTCAGGCACACCCTTTAGAATTTCTTCCTCTTCGACAGGGACTTCCTGCGGGACTTGATTCCAAAGATAGATGGGAAATGAAGTCGAGAACGCTGAATGTTGGTTACTTCCACAAGCTTCAGTATGATGGCGCACATCGTGGTTACAAAGAAATATACATACATGAGTCTCATCAAGGTGGAAGGAATTAAATAATGATTCGCATCCCTCTTCAATTCAAGAGTAATTTCTGTGCCATGGCCGAGGGTATTTCCGCGGGGGTCGGGATATACTTCAAACGTGCCCTCATTAGCAGAAGAACTAAAGATGTTCTGCGTAGGATTAGGGTGCTTAGCGGACTTTGGAGGGATGGATGCGACAATGACCCTGTCTGAGACGAGGAAACTAGAGACAATAGTTGCTCAGTCTTCGAATGTCGAGGATGGAATACGCACCTGCTGTAGAATCCGACACCGAAGGCACCGATCAGGTTACCAGAGTTGGTAGTGTCCATGCTGTCTGCTTTATCAAGAAACTCAGAAGTTCCCGATTTTGCGAGCGTTCCCTGAGTAGAATGTGAGTTTGTTGTTCGCGAGCACAGCATATCGGCGCACCAAGTTGCTTTTCAGCTCCTCCGCACTCATTCCAATACCAGTATCTAAGTTTGTTAGTTTCGCTCAGAAGGCGCCCGAAATGATGCGTACCAGTGATGACGATGCGACCGCTAGCACCATCTTCACCTGTAGGTGGTATAGCCTTGATTGTCACATTCAGGGGAGAAACACCATCATAGAGGTCTTTCTCCGTAAGAGCAGTCAGGCGGAATTTCTCGAGAGCATCGTTAGCGTTCGAAATCAGTTCTCGGAGGAAAATGTCTCTAAAGCTCATGGTTCAGAGCCAATGGGCAGGAAGCAAAGAAGATTTGGCACCTGTTTGAGTAAAGACTGAAGAGCGAGTGAGACCCGAGTACAGTATGAAAACAATGGGGTGTTCACCTGTTGATGACGATCTTGCGAAGACGCGCGACATCACTCTGTCCATGGATCAACATTAGGCGCGAGGGACTCGTACGACGCGCACCTGGTATTCGTGTTTGGCTCTTGCATCTCCACCCTGGGCAAGTGTAACGGAAGTGAAGGTGGAAAGAAACAGAAGCAGCGAGGGGAGCAGACGCATCGCTGGACGAACCGAGCGGCTACTAGTATAACTTTGTCCAACTTTATATAGTTCCCACCTGACGTGTCACATGTCATGTGACAGATTTTCTCGATCACATGATATACGCGTGTTTGGTAATTAAGCGCTTTAGCTTTAAGCTACCCCACTAGGCGACTCGATCATTTTGTCTCGCTCCCGGGTCTCCATGACCGGAACTCCAACCTCACCCACTGTCTGGAGTTTCTCCCAGATACCTGCCTGAGTACTTGGCGGCGAACTTTGCTGGAAATCAACGCGACAAAAAACCGGTCATGGTAGTCACTACGTCTCTTACACCAACGCTGCTTGTAGTGTGCGCATGACAAGCATCATCCAACATGGACGGATAACTTGGGTGCAGCTAGACCTGCCAAGTAATCCTGTAGCAACCTTGAGCAAGAAATATTGCACCAACAGCAGAGATAACACACTCGGATCCACCTTTCTCGCTGTTCCGGGACATGGTCGAAAACGATGTACCTTCTTTCGTTCTGGGACAATCAACATGTGAGATCAAAATGCCACTGAACACCTACCTTGAGCACTTTGACGATGTCCTCTAAATCAACATTTTTGGCCAGTGCCTTCATGTCAACCTTTCCGCCAAAACCTTCCCCCTCATCTTCCCCCATGTCCTCGGCAGCTACTCCCCCCTCAATTCCTTCACCACCTATCTTCCCAAGCCTTCCCCAGAACTCCACGAACGCGTTTTCGGTTAGCATATCGTCAAATGCTTGTCTCGCCTCTGAAGTCCTCTCCCTCTGCCACTTCTCAAATTCATCTTCCAATTCATCGATATTAAATCCCAGTTTGTTAACTGGTAACGATTTCTGGATCGATTCAAGAGGAAGACGAGAAAAGGATGCTGCTAGAGACGGTGTATGTGCACTGAATAGTGCGTGCAAACTACTCAGGTGTTTTGAACGAAGTTGGTGCGTATGGGAATGGAACAAGTGTAGTTGTTGATCTTTCGGCAGGGTCGAGTTCGTGAACCGGGGATCCGTTTTTAATTGCGGAAGTACGGCATCCCAAGACAACTGGGGGACTAGTCAGAATCTGTCTACAAACACATTGTTGGTGTACCTGGGGATCTCGAATAGCGTCCGTGAGGAGTGTACTAGTTTGAAACACGTTCAGTGCCACGGGGGAAAAATATCAGTAAAGAAAAGTGGCTCACCGGAATACTCTCTCGTCTTCTTCCTGAGTCAATCCCAACCTAGACCTTCCAATCTCTGCTTCCGTGCGGCCACGCTGAGCCCTTACTTGTTCTTCACGTTCTCTCAAAGCCCGTTCCTTTTTCTCCTGACGTTTACGACTAGCTTCCGTCTCGTCTACAGCTGCACTAGATTGGGGTTTGTCGGGGTATTCTTCACTATTGGACGACCCACGGGCTTTCAGGAATGCGTTGAAAAGCTCCTCCCGGAGAGAGGACGAGCCAATAGCGTCATACCGTGGATCATCATACAACTTGCGTTTGACCTTTGAATGAAAAGAGCGTTTCAGCACATTGAAGTGGCAGGAGTAATACGAAATAAAGCTTGCATCTTTCCAGGCCGTGTTCGACTCTACTATACCAGACTCGCGAAGGAGGGCAAAGAAATCTGCTTCTGCCTTTTTGGCAGCGACTCGCTTTTCTGGATAATGATAAGCCAATATCGCCAGTACGCAGACCAGACACGACATACTCTCTCCGAGTTCTTTCAAGTATTCCTTGAAACACTTTTCACGCTCACGATCATCTCTACCCCACCCGTAAAAACGCCGGTCCTTCTTCCATGTTCGACGAAAATCGATCCATACAGCGCGTGTACTCTTCACCTCCTCATGGAGGAGAGCATTGAACTCTTCCTTGGGGTTCGCTTGCAACTTATCCTTCTTGACGGTCTCTTGACGAAGTTCCCGGGCACGATCTCGGCAGTACTCGTCGAAAGCATCACGGCGTGCTGAGACAGAGGGAAGAAGCACATATCGAGGGTCAGAGATGAAAAATGGTAGAGAGGTATCCCAAGGGTGCAAGGGATTGATGTCCTTCTCTCGCAAGAGCGTCTGTGATGTCCAACATCAGCATATTAGCATAATGGTTGGGTAGGGACCGAATACCTTGAAAAGTGCCTTTGCTTCGTCAAGAGAAAGGTCGACACGTTCGGGCATGTTGAGCGACTGCTTTTCCTGAGCTTTCTTCGCCTCTGCTTCCTCCGCCTCTTTCATTCTCTTTGCCTCTTCCTCTCGTATCTTCCTCTCTTCCTCTGCCTCTGCAGCCAGCTGGATGGCAGCTTCCTTTTGCCATTCTTCCTCCTCGCTCTCTTCTTCCTCTTCTTCTTCCTCCTCCTCCTCCTCCTCTTCCCCTTCGTCCCCTTCGTCCCCTTCTTCCCCGCCCTCCTCGACACGCGCCT
>JBBPTO010000072.1:0-61661 GCA_038094155.1 Pulveroboletus cf. aberrans | reverse complement strand
GGAGTAAGGTCTATTTATAACTCCACCAAAGCTAAGCGAAATTCCCACAGGGGTAGGCAGTGTGCATCACACACTGCAAATGAGGCCAACATGGAAAGGGTTTTTGAGCTCACTGTATGGTATTGACCCATTTCTCCCTCCCTTGACTAGTAAAAGCCTTAAGTGATTCTGAGTTGTATCTGTCATATCACATCCGTTCAATCCAACTCTGGACTCTGGAACACAACTCCACTTGTACCTCTGGTGCACTCTCCACCCATATGCAACTCCATTCCTCTGGACAACTCTTAGATCTCCTTACATATGTCTCTTGTTCTCTATTTAGTATAGTCTCACCCCTCTCTGGCATATGATCTCCCCAACCTCCAACTTACATATCTATATAGCCTCCAATTTCCTCTGACTATATATTGTTACAATCAGCCCCTTTTCTTTTTATCGCTTACATATGCATGAGTGACAATTCCAATTCAGATGTTCTTTTCTTTTCATCAGATACCCTGACTCATAATCCAATTTCCATCACATTCCATGTGATTCCACTTGCTTCATCAGTGACTCCTTCCTAGCCTATATAAACTTGTCCTCTTGTACCTGTATCTCCAAGCTAGACCTTCCCTTTGTGTACCTCAATACACTGAGTCTTAAAGCTCCCTCTAGCCTTGATTCCAAGTCCCTTCTAAGGGAACCCCCTTTGCTCCTAAGAGACTTTGTAGTGCTCTAGAGGCTATGCTGTTCTGAGGAAACTCCTTGTTCACCTCGAGATGATTGATCTCTGAGACAGTCTCCTCTTCAGCATTTGACCATTGAGATAGAATGAGCAGGAAGTCTCATTCTCCCAGAACCTTTACCCTTTGTCCTCATAGAATGCTGTGCCACATTCTCCTTCATCCTAGTACCTCTAGACCCTCTTTCAGGGCTATGCCTATCTCCATCTGAGGTAGTCATAACAAAAGGTCTAGCTTTCCTGACGGCTACCACCTGGTAAGCCACCATTACTTCCAGACCCCCCCTTGATACTCATTGGCACTCCAGTCCCAATGAACCTTCTGACTCTGAGTTGCTCCCACATGACTGGACTCCCTCCAATGAGGACAATTTTCTTCCCACTGAGGAAGAGACCCAAATCGCTCTCAATCTAGTGCATTAACTTTCTTGATCTGCATCTATTCCTCAGGTGCCAACTCCTCCATCGCCAACACCCCTGCTGCAGACCGGGAAGATTTTCTTCCCTAGCAATCCCCTTGATCCACCTGAACCATGGGAAGTTATTGAAGCATACAAAGCAATGTCTTCTTCTAAACCCATGGAGCTCAAGCTCAACCCCCCTACTGCCTTCGATGGCAATACCACTGACTCTGAAGGTTGGATGGACACCATTGCAACCTACCTCCTGGTCAACTCTGATGTCTATTGCACTGACAACAAGAAGGTTGCCTTTGCACTCTCATTCATGACCCTTGGGTTAGCTCAGGTCTGGGCCAAAACCTTCAGAAGGAAGGCGGTCACAGACAACTCCTTCGGGAAGTGGTCTGACTTTGAAGAGAAATTTAGTAAGTTCTTCATCAGAGAAGATGAAGTGGCAGATGCCTTGGCTTGGCTATCTTCCACCCGAATGAATAAGGATAAGAAAGGATGGTGGATGCCCTCCATCATAGACTTTAATGCTGAGTTCCAAGCTCATGCTGCTAGACTCTCAGCCACTGATGCCGTTCTCATATTCTTTTACCAGTTAGCCATCACTACACTGCTCTCCACCCAGATTCTAGCCATGGAAACTGTTTCCAATAAAATCGAAGACTGGTACAAATGTGCCATCTTCTTTCAGAAACAATGGAAAAGAACTTTCCTAATTCAAGAAGCAAGGAAAGGGAGAACCACCCCTTCCTACACCTATGCCACTTCAAGCTCCAGACCCTCTTGAGACCCCAATGCCATGGACGTTGACACCATATCCATTTTCCACCCCCAGAAGCTTACTTTCAAAGAACAGGAATGCTGCAGTAAGAAAAATCTCTGTTTCAAATGCCAGAAACCCGGACACTCCACATTCAAATGTAATGCCACCTTCAAAGATACTCCAAGACCTTCTATCAAAAAGGTGATGAAAAAGGACTCTGAGGACCTCCCCATGCTAAAAGAGTGTGAGGAGGATGACAAAGAAGTGGTTGGAAGGACCACTTGCTTCTGCTCCCAGAATTTTTAGAATGGAGGACAGCCTTGATGTCTGCCACCTCCTACCCCATATGTGCACCTGTAACTGTATCTTGTACGATGAAATCTATGCAGATCCCTGTTGAACTCATCATACCCTTGCACACCCTTAAAACCATTGAATCTTGTGCCCTAATCGATAGTGGCACAGACATTAACTGTATCAACTGGGGATTCATTAGGAAGAATAAACTCCCCACGTTTCGACTTCAGAAACCATTCCAAGTCTATAAACTCGATCTATCATCCAACAAGAAGGGAAAAGTGCTCTTTTCCACTATGCTCTTTGTCAACATTGAAGGGATTGCCAAAAAGGTCTTTTTCTACATCATGGACTGTGGACAACAGAGTGTCATCTTGGGATCACCTTGGTTGAAAGTGGTCAACCCCCTCATCAACTGGTCTAAACAGACCTGTATCATCTCTGAAACCCTTGATGAGTCGAAAGACTTGTACCAAGGACACATCGCTGACCTAAAATGGCATGACAAGTTCTACCCTACAGCCACCCCAAAAGAAACCATGGTCCACTGAGTCTATGACAAAAGACTCTTCGATTACCTTCAGAAGGAAGAGGAATCTGAGCTCATCAGAATCACTAAGAGGTATGCAGACCTCCACCAAGTTGCACACTTTGAGACCCACTTCACCCCCTATGGCAGCCTCAGACACCAGAGGTTTGTCAACAAAGTCACCACCACCACTGAGCTCATGGCCACTGCTGAAAAGGTCAAACCCAAGACAACCTTACCCCCAGAATATGCTGAGTTTTCAGATGTCTTCATGAAGAAAGCATCTGATCACATTCCCCTGTCTTGCCTCTATGACCACAAGATCCACCTCAATGACTCTTTTGTCCCAAAGGTCAGAAAAGTCTACCCACTGTCCCCAGATAAGCAGAAAGCCACTGAGGACTTCATCCAGGAAAACCTCGATTGCGGAAAGATCTGCCCCTTGAACTCCCCCCAAGCTGCACCCTTCTTCTTCATTAAAAAGAAGGATGGCAAACTCTGTCCCTGCCAGGACTACTGGTACCTGAATAAACACACCATTTGAGATGCCTATTCCCTCTCCCTCATTTCTGATCTTGTTGACAAGCTGAAAGACACAAAGGTCTTCACCAAGTTCGATGACTGATGGGGATACAACAATGTCAGGATTAAAGATGGTGACCAATGGAAGGCCACCTTCATCACTCACAAAGGCCTATTCGAACCCCTCGTCATGTTCTTTGGACTCACAAACTTCCCTGCCATGTTCCAGCAATTCATAAATGACTTGTTCAGAGACATGATTGCAAAAGGCTGGCTTGTCATTTATATGGACAACCTCCTCATCTTCTTCCCTGATCCTAAGCTTCACAAAGAGCAAACCAAGCATGTCCTGCAGAGGATGCAAGAGATTGACCTACACCTAAAACTTGAGAAGTGTACCTTCACCACCTCCAAGGTAGAATACCTTGGAATGATAGTCAGACCCAGACAGATTGCCATGGACCCCATCAAACTCGATGGGATCGCTACCTGGCCCACACCCACCAAGGTCAAAGATGTCTGCTCCTTCCTCGGGTTCACCAATTTCTATCAGTGGTTCATCAACAACTACTCCACTGTCGCCCACCCTCTGATAGATCTTACGAAGAAGAATTTTTCTTGGGATTGGATCCCCACTTGCCAGAAATCTTTCGATGAACTAAAAGCTCTGTTCCTATTCAAACCAGTCCTTTACCTCCCTGACACATCCCAACCTTTCGCCATCATGACTGATGTGTCGAAGTTTGCCATGGGAGCAATCTTACTCCAGACAGACATCAATGGAGATTGGCACCCCTGTTTGTACCTCTCACAATCGTTCACCCCTGCTGAGAGGAACTATGACATCTACGATCGTGAACTCCTCATGATAATTCGAGCTCTGAAAGCCTGATGACATTACCTCTCTGACTCCCCTTTCCCAGTACAAGCATTCACTGACCATAAGAACCTGACATATTTCCATCAACCCCAGAATCTGAATCATCAACAAGCATGATGGCTTCTCGACCTTGTGGACTTCGACCTCAAAATGGTCCACATCCCAGGTTCTCAACTTGCTGCCCCTGACATCCTCTCCTGCCGCTCTGACCTTATCATTGATGAAACTGACAATGCTGGGACAACCTTGCTCCCCGACTCTCTTTTCGTCAACCTCATAGACTCCTTCCTCACAGGCAAGCTTGCCTCCTCCTTGTCCTCAGAACCCCTTATCCTCCAAGCTCTCCAAGCACTGCAGGAAGAGGTGCCCTCCACATTCTGCTCCCGTCTCTCAGACTGGTCTTACTCTGAAGGAGTTCTCTCATACAAAGGACATATCTATGTTCCTCCCACTGATAATCTCTGTTGTGAAATACTCTCCCACTGTCATGACCATGAAACTGCCAGACACCCAGGATATTTGAAAACCTGTTAGCTCATTTCTGCCAAATTCTGGTGGCCCGGCCTTGCCCAATACATAAGGAAGTATGTAGAAGGCTGCACAGTTTGCCAACAGAATAAGGCAAACACCCATCCCACCGCTCCTCCACTGATGCCAATTAAATCCTCTTGCACACATCCATTCCAACAGATCTTGTGCAATCTCATCATGGATCTCCTCTCTTCCTCTGGGTTTGATTCCCTATTGATCATGGTTGACCACAGGCTTACTAAGGGGGTAATTCTCTGCCCCACTAAGAAAACCATCACAGCCGAGGGTGTAGCAACCCTTTTTTTCCACAAAGTCTTCCTTCACTTCAGACTCTATGACAAAATCATCTTGGACCAAGGACAACAATTTGCTTTTTCCTTTGCAAAAGAGCTAGGTCATCTCTTGAACTACAACCTCTTCCTGTCCACTGCCTATCACCCCCAGTCTGATGGTGAAACTGAATGTGTCAATCAGAAAATTGAGACATATCTCTGCATCTTTTGTGGCACAAATCCTGGTTCCTGGGCTGACCAGATTACTCACACTGAATTTGTGCACAACCACTGCCCCCATTCGGTCACTGGCAAATTGCCATTCTACCTCATGATGGGCTATGAATCTCATGCCCTACCTGTTGTTCTCCCCAACTCCCCCCTTTTCACCATTGACCTATGACTAAAGTCTCTGTCTGCAATGAGGGATGAAGCCCTCACAGCCCATGAACTCGCATGCCAAGTCATGACATCACGAAACAAACAATCTTTCTCCCCATTCTCCAAAGGAGATAAGATTTGGCTAGAAGCCAAAAACCTCCGTCGTTCTGTAGTGAATCTGAAATTTATACCAAAAAGAGAAGGACCCTTCACCATTACAAGAGTACTATCCCTGATCACATATGTCAGAATCTGTGTGCTATGGAGGGGCAGGAAGGCCCAGACTACAGACATAAGTAATAGAAGTAGTAAATGTGGCTAGAAACTCACCTCAGTTGACACACAGATGGTAGGACAACTGAGAGAGTGAGACAAGAAAATTGGACTAAAATAGTGACGGAGATTGAGCGTATAAACTCCGATGTAACTCCGATATCATGTCCGAAATAGGAAATGTAAGGTCCGAAGAAGAAAGAGGACCTTACCGAGTGAAAAGAGCAACTCTGAGATGTTCTGGAGCAGAGATGGTGGCATTGGTGCACGTCGACCTTGGAGTTGTAACAATGAGCCTCAGAGGAGGCCGGAGGTCGGAGGAGGTACATTTTGACAACATATCAACTTTGTCTTCCACTGGCATGGAAGATACACCCTGTGTTTCATGCTTCCCCTCTTTCTCCTTATAGAGAAAATACTGTCCATGGCAAAAACTTCCTGAAACCTCCACTGGAACTTGTAGAGGGTGAGAAAGAGTATGAAATAGAAAAGATATTAAAACACCACAGTGCACTGTCTTCACAAACATTCCTGATCCATTGGAAGGGATATTTGGCTGAAGAGGATTCCTGGATTCCTGAATGGAACTTGAAACATTCCCAGTCCGCTTTAGATAGTTATAAAAAACTCCACCTGTCTGCTTTCCCTCAGAAACACCATCACTCAGAAATAAAAACTGTCCCAAGAAAATAAAGTCATGGCTTCATCTTCCTCCACCATCTCCTCTACCCTCATAGATACTGTCTTGTCTCCATCTTCCATTCCTCCTAGTACCATAGAACCCTCCTCCACTGTAGCCACCCCTGGCTGGACCACTACCTCATTTCCTGACAGCGAGCCTGTCCCAGTCATCTCTGATTCTGATGTGCCCACCTGGCACCACTCCCTGTTTGGCAATAACATCGCTACCCCCATTCCTGCCTTCATCATACCGGCTGTAGCAGCCATACCTCCCTGACTGGTAACCTCTGTCACCATCCCATCCTTTGCTCACAATTTCTACAATGAACTCCTGGGTGATGCCTACCTCAGATTGATGACCGAGTGGCTAACAGACTCCCGCCTCTCCTCTGCAATCTCGTCCCATCTCAACATTGTATCCCCACTATATATCCTCTACCGCAGCTTCCTCCAGAATGAATGATTGTCTCTCATCGCTGAGGATCTCCTCCTCCCAGGTATTACTGACCAGATCGCCTGTCATGTTGGCTGTTGTTTCGGAGATGTTCAAGAAGAACTAAATGGCCTCTTGCTGATGATGATGCATCAGTTGGAAATGGGGGGAATTTCTGATCAATGTCAATTGATACCTGAAGAACCTAGCCAAGTCCAAGATACCCCGCACCCCATCTGCATCTTCTGAACCATTAGCCCCTGCAGAGCTCGCTGCCATTGAGCATACTGAAGCCTACTGGACTGGAAACGATGGAGCCACTCCACTCCCTCCATCTCACCCTTGTTACTCTGAAGCTTGCTATGCCTGTCATTGCCTTGGCCACCAATGAATCTTCTGTCAGAAGTATGAATGCCCTATCTGCCACAACTTCACCCCCAGACATGCTCAGATGTGCTGCCCTTTTCATCAATGCCAACCAACCCTGACCTCATCAAGCTCACCACCATCATTGCACAGCTTGAGAGGCTCACCATCTAGGCATCACAGCACTGGCTGTCCCCCAGGCAATCGTTCATTCCACCCCAGATGTGGCACATTTGGACAACCAGTTCCAGTCCTTCTGCCTAGATGACCTACTTCCCCTTGCTATCTGCCATCTGATGGAGATGAGGAATACACTGCAGAAGGAATGGCCAATATGATGGACTCCCCAGGAGGTGGGCGCTACTTAGAGTTTTAGTCCTTCATCACAGTCTTGGACATACTAAGGGGGTAATGTTACAATCAGCCCCTTTTCTTTTTATTGCTTACATATGCATGGGTAACAATCCCAATTTGGACATTCCTTTCTTTTCGTCACTGACTATGATACCCTAACTCATAATCTGATTTCCATTGCATTCCATGTGATTCCACTTGCTTTGTCAGCGACTCCTTCCTAGCCTATATAAACTCATCCTCTTGTATCTGTATCTCCAAGCTAGACCTCCCCTTTGTATACCTCAATATACTGGGTCTTAAAGCTCCCTCTAGCCTTGATTCCAAGTCCCTTCTAAGGGAACCCCCTCTGCTTCTAAGAGACTTCATAGTGCTCTAGAGGCTATGCTGTTCTGAGGAAACTCCTTGTTCACCTTGAGATGATCAATCTCTGAGGCAGTCTCCTCTTCAGCATTCAACCATTGAGATAGAATGAGCAGGAAGTCTCGTTCTCCCAGAATCTTTACCCTTTGTCCTCGTAGAATGCTGTGCTGCATTCTCCTTCATCCTAGTACCTCTAGACCCTCTTTTGGGGCTATGCCTATCTCCATCTGAGGTAGTCATAACATATATACTCTGATTCTGTATGTAGATACTTCAGCCTGAATATCATCTTGGACTCCTCTTCTGTTCTCTCTCTGAGTTCCTCTGATGTGTCTCTGACCAAGAAGGTCATGACAGTGCATGGGCATGACACACAAGTCCTGCACCAAGCCTTCACCCCTCCAGATGCAATCCTTCAGACCTCCAGTCATCTCTAGCCATTTCTCCCCTTTGACCTCCAATCTCCGACTGGAGTTTGAGTGGAGGAGATCCAGTCTTAACAGTATCAGTAAGCACACATCTGCCCTTTTGCTTATTATTGGTTATAATTACTGCTAGTTCATAATAGTGAAAGCATTCTGGCCACAACTCTTCTGAACTTCTTCATACTGTTCCAAGTTACTCTGAATCAGAAATGTCGAATGTCAATCCTTATCTTCAGGCACCACATCTAACATTCTACCACATCTGACTTGTTACAGTGGTTTTCAAAATAATGCAAAAAACATGCCTGAATTTTCAACCTGCCAGAAGTCACTGAGCTTGGACCTTGAGCCATTGTGTAACCAACCATGTTGTGACTCTGCTGTTGCCACATCCATCATGGCACTGTCATCACTCATAGACTTGCCTGTACATGCATTTACTGTTTCCCTTACAGTCTATTTTCTCCTAAAACAGAAGAAAACAATCAAGGGCAAATTAGTTGTTTCAAAAAAGAAGAAATCCTTGATAATGAAAGAATTGTGGTTTTCCATCACTGATGACAACTATATAGAATTTTACAGGGCATGCTCAACAAGCATGGACAGAACCAGAACAAGATGTCAGAGAAGAAGCACTTTTTATTCAAATATCTGCTGCCAAGGGCAAAAAGGTAAGCAAATCATTTTTTGCTGTTCATACATTCACCACTGCTTTGCCATATAGCCAGCATGTCAACAATTCTATAGATGTTGACAACAAGGCTAACTACCAGGAAATGATGCTGGAAATTTGCATGGAACACCTGAGCTCTATCAAAAAATTTGTTAACACGAAGGATGTCAAACAACTCCTTTCAAGCAACTCTGGAGATGAAGATAGCACTTCAATGGATTCAAACATTAGTGATGTATGTAGCTGTTATGCCTGTCTCAGATAGAGGTTGGGGCATAGCCTCTTATGTAGTCTAAGGTCAAGGGTTCAAAGTGAACAGGGCATGCCATTCAATGAGGATGATGGTTGAGGGTTCAAGGTGAACAAGGCATTCTCCTCACTTGACTCAATCTAATGTCACTAGGGTTTGAGGGCTTTTGTGATCTATGTTACAGAAGTTCAAGGGGATTCACTGAATATTATTGCCTCAAAAGTGCAGCAATGTCTCAGAGAGTTGACAGAATCAGATAATTTGAGAATGGAGCAAGACCCAGTGTATTGAGAGACATGAGGAGAAGACCTACATAGCTTGAGAAATACATGGAAAACTGGTCAACTATATATAGGCATATGGAGAGGTCAGGGCAGGTATGGAAGGAGTTGTTGATAAAGCAAGTGAAATTCCCTGAAATATCATGAAAGATATGTATATGTGTCAGCAATGAATAGAAATAGACATTCATGTTAGGACTGGGGCCCATGTGTCAAAGAGAGAGGTTGACTAATATAGACTGCTATATGTATGTCTCCAAAAGGGAAACTAGCAGGTCAGTAACACATAGAAAGAAAAAAAAAATGAAGGAATGATATTTTTGTTTCAGTGGAATTGCAGATTGAGAATCAAGGGAAGGACACTGCAGAGTCTACAAAACACCTTGATAAATGATTTAGAAGAGCTCCTGAACACATCAGATGTGGATGACTGGTAACAGGACATGATTATTTGCAGAAAGAGAAAGAGAGAGAAAGAGAGAGAGAAAAATCCTGGTATAATCAGATTGATAAAGATGATGAGGATGAAAGAACTCAGACTTGAAGGTAAGATGATTGATTCTATTCTGCTGTGTGCAAAACACAACTTTTGTAGTCTGGGCAGATCTGAAACTGTATATAGATGTAGAGAAAAAGGTATTCAGCATGGGTCCAGTAGCTGGATCACAACACAGAGCATCTGGTACAATGTACATATGAGGGAAATAAAATTAGTGAAAGACCAGATTGAAAAGAGATAGATGAATACATACAAATAGAGAAGACCAGACCTGGATTGAACACAGATTGAACACAGATGCTTGGACAGACTGTATGATTATTTAAAGAAAGTCAAAAAGATGTAGACAGATCAGATATGAATCTAAGGAGAAGTGTGTAATAAGAAAAAGAACAGGGGTGCATTGTAGCAGTTGCCATGTGCTGGTAAGCTTTCTTTTTTAGTGCTTACAATTTTTGGAAATGGTGTTACTAACTTGTTGTGATCAAGTGAGAAAAGTGGCCAGGCTGGAGTTTAAACCTGGGGCCTCCTGGATATATATCAGTAGCTCTACCACTAAGCCACCAGGCCATTGTAAATGTGCTATAAGTGGATTGTTTAGTAGAGTTCACCCCATTGCACTTGGTTTCATTTTATAGCCCAACTTAGGGTTGCAGGATGGATAAGCAGCTAGAGCAATATCTGACAACAGTATAATGCTAATTAGACTATAGAATGAAGGGCAGGCCACACTGTCTATTCTCTCTAATCCTGAGTTATTCAACATGGCAAACAAGGTTCTGTTTTTACATCCAGCTCAAAAAGCACAGGTGGTACAGCAACCAGCACCTGTGATATCCAATGTTGACCTTAACTCACCTACATCTGTTCTTCTACTTCAAACTGTTATGCAATCTGATATTCTGGCTTCTGGAAACAATCCATTAACTGGCCCACCTTCTACAACTTTCGTGCATAATAAACAAGCAGAACAGCCTGCCTTCAAGTCACTGCCTTATTTAACACCATCCAAACTCAGATACTTTTTTCACCATGCTGAATTCCATCTCAGAGTGCACAATGCTACTATCTATGAGTATAACCTTGACCTCCATGGTATTGGACCAGATATTCTTGTGAAAGTCAACAACAAAGTACTTGCCAGGATCAGCATTTTGACAGGCAATATTGCATGTCTCAAACATGATAGCATAGACTTGTGAAATGACCCTGATACAAAGCACAAGAAGGGTAATGATGATACAATGCCATCAAGTGGTGATCACTTGCAGTTTCCAGTGTAAAAAAGGGAGGTGGACAAGAAGTGATACTACAATAGTGAGAAAAGCCATTTTACTAGGCTGCTGATGCAACTGAATGAGGACTGTGATGGATCAAATTCTAACTAACTACTGGGTATACTATGAATGTGAGACACAAAAACAATGGCTTCCTGTTCTAGAAGGTTTTATTGTTATTGAAGATGAGAATATGGATGATGTTACATCTGATCTAAATGAGGGCAGGCATAGAATCTTAAGGGCTTTGGATCAAACCATGGACAAGGTGGCGATGGTACTTGATGATAGCAAGACGTCTACAAGAGAGTCTCCCTACTAACAAGGTCAACAATGAGGGAATACTACTGAGTCAGTGGTGGACAAGGAGTCTGCCTACTATTGAGGACAGACAATGAGGACTTCCCACTTAAGGGTGGTTGATGAGGTGACCTCTAGATGAGGTTGATGGCAGAGACTTCCCACTTAAGGGTGGTTCACAGCAATTTAGAGCAAGAGAATATTAAGGCTACCCTTGGGCCTGTATTGCAGAGTGGGAACACCAATGTATTCTAGAGGTGGTGGTACAAGAAAGAGAAAGGTAAGACTAGACTGAGGATTACATGAGCAATGATGTGGGTTTATATACATAAAGGAGTTTAGGGCAGGCATAGAACATGATAGAAGGTGATGGAAGAAATTGCTGACCAAGCAAGTGGTGATTGTGAGAAATGGAGGGATAAGGTATATGTGTCAGTGATGAAAAGAGACAAACATCCAATGAGGGATTAGTACTCATGCATAGTGATGAAGACTAGAAAAAAGTGTAGTGTCTGAGTAAATCATAACATTACCCCCTTAGTAGAGTTGAAGTTGCTGTACTTGCAAAAATCTTGGTATTTCCCATAGAGTTCCCCAGTTATGTTAGACATGGCAGCATTGTTGAATTGGTAGTCATCCTTCCTTTCATCTGGGGGTGAGGCCTGGATGGTGGTCATCTGTAGGGATGTGGGGTGATGTTGGGAAGTAAAACAGACAGTTCGTTGTATGTGCTGGTGCATAGGACTCAATGGTGGAGTTCCTCTGAATGATGACAAGGATGACTGATGGGATATGGGAGAGGAGGAGAAAGAGGGCCTTGAAGTAGGGCATCAAAGAGGGCATTTCTGCTGGTTGTGGGCAGGGGCCCATAGGAGATAGGTGGGGCACTGATAGGTGGGGCAGTGGTCTTGAAAGTGTCTGAGGTGATGGCACTGAAAGCAGCTTTGAGCAAAGCAAGAGTTACTGGGGGTAAGAATTTTTTCTGTGGTGGAGTTCTGCTTGATTAATGGTGTTGATGACCTCTGCATCAAGTGGGAATGAGGATATGGATGGGGTGGACAATCCAGAATATGAGGGTGGTTGCTGATGTTGAAGTATGTATGGAGGTGAGAGCTGGCACAGGTAGGGGTTCTGTGTGCTGAGGGTTCATCTCAAGGAGGTAGCGATCGAGATCTGCCAGGAATTCTCCTAGCTCTAGCTGGTGGGCAAGGATGTTGAGCTCAAGATTGACTTCACCCAGAATTGCAATGGTGGTGGGGTGATTTAAGAAATTGAGATGACTAATTTGCCATAAAAGGCAGACAAGGCAGTAGAGGGCAGAGCCCATATCTAGGTAGGCACTGATGGGGATGGCCATGTGTCTGTCATAAATGTGGTTGTGGTACTTGGTGATATAGGTGGGGAGAATGGTGGTGGACTGAAGCTGATGAGCATGGATGGGAAAATCTACAGCACAAATGAGACATGAAAGGTGGTTTCTTGGGATTTCTACTAGGGGAGCATAGAAAGGAGAGCTAGGGGGGAGGCTTCCCCAGCCTGCATCTGCAAAGGTGGGAGACAGGGGATGATTTTCGTTGGTTGGTTCAACAAAGGTGGAAGTCTCTGAGAGGGTTTCTTCTAAAGTGGAGATGGTGAATAGAGAGTCAATGACAGAGACAGAGTTTTCCTTGACATCACGGCAGTGAAGGCAACATTGTGGAGGAGGGATGTAGACATGTTTCTGAGGAAGTAGTGATGTTTGGGAAAATGTGGATAGATGACAGCTCTTATATTCTGCCAGGGCAGACTTTGAATGTTTCAGATTTTTTTCAGGTTTCCATGGGTCTTCTTCAGTGGTGTATCCTTTCCATCAGATCAAGAAGTGGCAGTTAGATGGTGTTCCTTTGTGATGTAAAATATTATCTATTTCATATTCTTCCTTTCCTTCTATTAGTTCCGGGGATGGTCTTGTGAAAATGGGGATGTGTACAGCATTTTTGTGATAGGGTGATAGGAGAGAAGCATGAAAGATGGGGTGAATCTTCCAAGTGAATGGGAGTTTCAGGCAGTACATGATGGGGGAGTGGACTTCTGTGATGAAGAAGGGACCTACCTGTTTTGGGGTGAACTTCAGGTTTGCTATGTTTCATTTGAGGTTGTGGGCTTCCAACCAGACTTTGTCTCCTTTGGCAAATGGTTGGAACTTGGAGGTGGTTTGTTGTGCCATGGTTTGGCAAGCCAGTTCATGGGTGGCAAGGGCTTCATCACAGGAGGCAGTGAGGAACTTAAGACAGTCTTCAACAGCAGGGACTTTAGTTTTGGGGATAATAGAATGTAGGGCATGGAGTTTGAAGCCCATCATGAGGTAAAATGGAGACTTTCCCATTACAGAGTGAGGATGGTGGTTGTGTGTGAATTCTGCATGGATAAGAAGTTCATGCCATGAGGATGGGTTATTGCCACAGAAGATCTGGAGGTAGGTTTCAATTTCCTGATTGACATGTTTGGTTTTCCCATCTGTTTGGAGGTGGTAAGTGGTGGAGAGGGTGAGGTCATAGTTTAGGAGTTTCCTGAGTTCTTTGGCAAAGGTAGAGGTGAATTGTGGGCCTCTGTTGGAGATGACCTTTTCATATAGGCCAAAATGTTGGTAGACTTTGTGGAAAAAGAGGGTGGCAATACTCTTGGCAGTGGTGATTTTTTTGGTGGGGCATAGAATTACCCCCTTAGTAAGCCCATGGTCAACCATGACCAAGAAGGAATCAAAGCCTGCAGTAGTGAAAAGGTCAGTGATCAGATCACAAGAGATCTGTTGAAAGGGGCAGGTGGCATTGGAGTGAATGGGGGTAAGTGGCAGCATGATAGGGTGGGTATTGGCCTTGTTGGCCTGGCAGGTTGCACAACTGTCAATGTATTTGCACATATAGTGGGCAAGGCTGGGCCACCAGAATTCTGAGGAGATGAGTTGATGGGTTTTAAGATAGCTAGGATGATCAGTGAACTCATGGTCATGGCAACAGAGGAGGACCTTTTGATGAAGGTCAGCAGTGGGAACATAGATGTGATCTTTATAGAGAAGAACACCATCTCAGTGTTGCCAGTTGGAAAGATGGGCTTGGAGAGATGGGAAAATGTCATTGGCAATGGATCAGAGGGTTTTAAGGACCAGGGGTTTTGACTTGGAGGCATCCTTGATGAGAGAGGTGAGGGATGAATCAGTGAGTTGAACAAACATCGATGGGGGGAGGAGTGTGGTGATCTCATTGTCAGGATCAGATGAGGGATAGAGATCAGAACACCAGGATAGGGCATTGGGGGTAGTAAGGAGTTTGCCAGGGACATGACAAATTTTCAGATCATAGTCTGTGAGGTCAAGAAGCCACCTGGCTTGGCAGTGGTTCAGATGCTGGGTGGTGTTGAAGTATGTGAGGTTTTTGTGGTCAGTGAAGACCTGGATGGGAAAGGATATGCCTTTGAGGTATTGGCACCATCCCTTGAGGGCATGGAGGATTGCTAGAAGCTCATGATCATAGATATCATAGTTCTGTTCAGCTGGAGAGAACGAGGTGGACACATATGAGCAGGGGTGCCAATCACCATTGGCATCAGTCTGGATAAGAACTGCACTGGATGTGTACTTGGAGGCATTGGTGGCAATGGCAAAGAGACATGTGGAGTCCAGAAGTTGAAGGATGGGTTTCAACAAGAATAAGTCCTTCAAATGTGAGAAGGTCATGTTGCACTCTGGTGTTCAGTTCCAAGCAAGGTTCTTCTTGGTGAGATCAAGGAGAGGGTGGGCAACCAAATAGTAATCAGAGATGAACCTTCAGTGGAAGTTGGCAAAGCTCAAGAAGGACCATACTTCCTTGGGGAAGTGGGGGTCAGCCAGGAGGCTATCCCATTGAGCTTAATGGGGTCCATGGTGATCTGTCCTGATTTAATGATGAGTTTGAGATATTCCACTTCTGTGGCAGTTAAGGTACACTTCTCCAGTTTCAGATGAAAGTCCAGTTCTTTCATGTGTTTGAGGATCTGATGGGTTTGTTCAGTGTGGATAGCCTCATCAGGAGAGGCAATCAGGAGGTTGTCCATATAAATGACAAGCCATCCTTCTGCAATCATGTTGCAAAAAGAGTCATTCATAATCTATTGGAAAGTGGCTGGGAAGTTGGACAGACCAAAGAACATGATGGTGGGTTTGAAGAGCCTCTTGTGGGTGGTGAAGGTGGCTTTCCACTGGTGTCCATCTTTGATATGGACATTGTTATATCCCCAGTGGACGTTGAACTTAGTAAAGACCTTGGCATCCTTGAGTTTGTCTACAAGGTCAGAGATGAGTGGGAGAGGGTATGCATTGCAGATGGTATGTTCATTGACATAGTGGTAGTCCTGGCAGGGGCAAAGTTTTCCTTCCTTCTTTTTGACAAAGAAGAAGGGAGAGACTTGGAGGGAGTTTAAAGGGTGGATCTTTCCAGTTTTGAGATTCTCTTTGAGGAAATCCTCAGTGGCTTTCCATTCGTCAGAGGACAAAGGGTAGATTTTCCCTATTTTAGGGATAAAGGTTTCATTGAAGTTGATCTCATGGTCATAGGGTCTCAAGGGGGGTATGTGGTCAGTGGCTTCCTTGGAAAAGACTTATTTGAAGTCTTCATATTCCTTTGAAAGAATGATGGGGGCTTTCTCAGGAGATGTGGTGGTGGCCAGTTTGGTTGTGGTACTGATGTGGGCAATGATGTTAAAGTTGGGGATGTAGTATGCCCCTCCTTTGCGAAGGTGGTTGGTGGACATTCCATGTTGGTAATGGTAGTCCTGGACTTGTGCAATAGTGAAGTCCATCTCAGTAGCTTGCTGCCAGTAGTCCCAAAGGTGAGCATTGAAGACTTCATGGATCATGTGATGATGAGGGGGTCTTGGTGCATAATGGGCAAGGTGGTTGTAGTGTTATTTGGTATCTGCAGAGAATGTCTCATATAGGGCTTGTGATTCATTTTTGAATTTGGGGATGTCAAGGGTATGAGTTTCCCAGTTAATGGCCATGTTTATCTTTACCAGCCTGGGCATTCTGAGAAGGTCATTAGAGTTACCACAGTTCATGACATAGAACTTGGTTTGTTGAGCTATCCCTTTGATGTTAGAGAAGAGATTACAAGTGAAGCATACAGACCCTCCTTGGTTTATGGAAGCATCTGCATTGTGGATGGGTATGGGAGTTGGGAGGCAAGTGGTAGGAAGTTTGTGCTTCCTGACGAAGTCCCAGTCAATGCAGTTGATGTCTGCACCACTGTCTATGATGGTGAAGGTGTCAATGGCTTTCATCAAGTGCAAGAGGTCAATGACTTGAATGGGGATTCTCATTGATTGCTTAGCTTTAGTGTTTACAAGTACATTTGCACTGAGATAAGAAGGGAAGTCATGTGTTGTAGTAACTTTCCATTTCAAAAATCCATTATTCTGACCCTCCCCACTGTGGTCCTCTTCAGCTCTTCATCATTGTCATCATCTTCTGTCTCCTAAAGCTTAGGGAGATCTGTGGAAATATTGGTGTTGGTCATTCTCTTGACCTGGAGTGCAGGGGCAGAGGGATAGGTGGAGCAGTTGCAGGACCTGTCCCCCTTCTTTCAGCATCTGAAGCAAAGGTTCTCCTTTTGGCATCATTCCCATTCCTTGCAGGTCAGCTTTGGGAGATGGATGACATCAATGTCCATAGCGTTGGAATCTCTGGTCAGCTTGAGGGTAGGTTGGGTGTATTGGTCTGGGTGGTAGAGGATCCATGGTGTTGACAAGCCACAGCATCTCCTTCATCCCACCACTTTGAAATGTAAGGACTGGGTGATCCATTTCTTGATGGTAGAAGGTACAGTATCCATAAAGTTGATCCTCCTCATGAGGGCAACTGGAATTATGACCTGGAAGAATTGGATCAAGATTTGATGGGCAGTAGCATTGGAAGTAAGTAGAGGATAGGTGAAGCCAGCCTTCCTGACACAGAGAAGAAACTTAGTGATATAGTCATCAAGTTGGAAGACTTTCTCAATGTGGTGGATAGCAAGCCAGGATAGGGTGGCCTGCTCAGTGTTGCCTTGATCAAAGGTGGCCTTGAACTCCTTGATAAACTCCTTGAGAATTCTGAAGTTGTCAGTCTCAAGGCTTTGGAATACTTGAACTCAGCCCACTGCTCGGCAGGGCCTTCACTTATATATGAAAGGAGAAAGCCAATCTTTTTATGATCAGTGTTGTAGATGTCCTTGTTTACTAGCATATAGGATCAGGCAGAGGTAAGCCATGGTATGGCTTTGGAGAGATTCCCATCATAGGCCTTGGGCCTAGCGAGGCAAAGTTCAACTAGTTTCAAGGAAGTCATGGGAGTGGAGGCAATGGAGGCACTTTGTAAAGCAATATGATGGTGAATGGCAGGCAGTGGGTTGACAGATATGGTGGGGGTACTAGCTTGATCAGAAGGTAGTTCTGGTTTGTGGTCAGAGAGGTCAGGTAAGTCTTTCACTGAAGGTGGTGGTGTGCATTGATGATGAAAGGATTTCCCATGAAGGGGGTTGGTGGAGGGGTGATAAGGGTGAATGGTAACTTATGTGATAGTAGCCAAGTACAAGGAAGAGTCTAGTCTTTTGTTACATCTGACCTAAACAAGGGCAGGTGTAGGACCTTAAAGGCTTCAGACTGAACCATGGACAAGGTGGCGATGGGACTTGATGATAGCAAGACATCTATGAGAGAGTCTTTCTACTAACAAGGTTAAAAATGAGGGATACTACTGAGTTAGCAGTGGATGAGGAGTCTGCCTACTATCAAGGACAGACAATGAGGACTTTCCACTTCAGGGTGGTTGATGAGGTGACCTCTAGGTGAGGTCAATGGCAGAGACTTCCCACATAAGGGTGGTTTACAGTGATTTAGAGCAAGAGAGTATTAAGGTTGCCCTTGGACCTGTATCACAGAGTGGGAACTCCAATGTATTCTAGAGGTGGTGATACAAGAATGAGAAAGGTAAGACTAGACTGAGGATTACATGAGCAACAATGTGAGTTTATATATGTAAAGGAGTTTAGGGCAGGCATAGAACATGATGGAAGGTAATGGAAGGAATCACTGACTAAGCAAGTGGTGATCATGAGAAATGGAGGGATAAGCTATATGTGTCAGCAACAAAAAGAGACAAATGTCCAAGGAGGAATTAGTACCGATGCATAGTGACAAAAACTGGGAAAAAGTGTAGTGTCTGAGTAAATCATAACAGATGATCAGCTCAATTCATTTTAGATAGTATGTACAGCATTATACACAATATACTATCTTTACACTACATATCCTAACATTCTGAAGTATCTGTGCACCTTCTCAGAAGTGACTTTCTGACATGCACAAATCATGCGCATCATTGAAAGGTTGTCTTTGTGGCAGCAGGAGTAAGATTTGATTATTGAAAATGCTTGTTCAAGGGATTGTAATTGAGTGAATATGGTGGCAAGTAAATGAGTCAGCACAGTAAAATGAATCAATGGAAATATCAAGGCAATCATTTCATGACTTACACTGTGTCTTTGATCAATGCCTAAACATCTTCACCTTGGTAAATGCAATAATTCTCCATCACAAGGATACTGCATGGATCTGGATATGGGTTGATGAATGGAATCTACAGTGCACCACATGATCAGTCTACTTTGTTGATATGAAAATGACATCTACTTACCACTTTTTTTCTCAAAAATCACAGAAAACATTTGTTATAAACTGGGCCCTTGATGATGTCATATGCAATGACACTGTCAAGGGTAATAGCAGGGAGGATTGAGTAGTGCATGCCTTGTACAAAGCAGCAACTTTTACAGCAGCATTGTCCTCTGATAGATTTTCCGTACATGCAAGATGAGGTGCATTTGTCATTGGCAGTTTCATCAATGAACACCAGTATGTTGGCATTCAGTACTTCTGCTGTGATGTGGTTCATATACAATAGGGTCTATAATCCCTCATTTCAGTCAGCAGCTGAGAAAGAGAGAACCTTCTGCATGAGGCCAAGGTGTTGGATGATGCAATGAAGAGTAGGGATCATAGCAGACTTGATGCTTTTCCACAGCTCATGTTGCAGTTCATTGAGATACAGGGTATGCCTGTGCTGAATGATGCCATGGAGAAAGGAAATGTTTGCTGTACTAAGGACACAACTGTGTCTGATGATCTGAGAGTATCTAAAAGAGTTTTGTACAGTTCTATACCATCAGTAGAGTCTTGTATATAAGTGTTTTCTTGACATCTAAGATGCTGCAGATCTCTTTAACAATGTAGCCATCTTGAACAAGTACTGGAATTCATACTAGTGTTGTCAGCCATGACATGTATGGGCATGGGTGGGTTGCATGGCCGGCCATGACACATGACACTGACAGGTGATCTACAGTAGGACTTCTCCTAATGCATAATATCAGGCAGTGTCTGCTCTCCATGCATTATAGCCACTATGGAATTGTTGGTAGTGTGACATTAAAATTATGGTGTGATATGTAACAGCTATGATGTAGCCTTTGGCTGAAGGTACTGATCAATTGTTGACTGTGTCAACCCTGCTGTCTCCATATGGCACATCTTGATCTGGAGCTTTCAAACACAACAAGAAAGGTCAAGAGATGTCTCACCCATCCCATACCTGATGGAAATTTGCACCATCTGCTCACACACATGGATGACCTCATTCAACTTTATCTCTGGTTCACCATCATCATCATCATCATCACCATCTTCAACTTTCACCACCTTGCCCCACTTATCTGCCAGCTCATATTTCACCTGGGCAACTATTTCAGCATCTCCACCAACAAAGTTGTAAGTGCTTTCATCAATTTTGTGCTCATCAGGTGGATTCAACATTTCTTCAAGTGTGAGTGGCTCCTCAATGATTCATTTATGCTGTTTAAGACTTGCAACAGCCTTCAAGAGTACTTTCTCTGCCTCAACAGGCTGCTGCAGGATGTTTGATAAGTTCAGGAGCTCTGCAACTTGAGCTGAAGGATGGGAGACTTGGTTGGGGGAGATTTGGCTGATTCAATGGCCAAAAATAGGCTTTGTACGTTTTTTGAGACCTGATAATGCTTTCTCCACATCATTTTCAGCATCCATAACGACCTTTAGCACAGGGTTCCAGTTGCATGCAGAATAAGCCCTGGAAAAGATGTCCTGAAGCTGTTTCTCAACTTCATACAGTTGGATTTTGTCTGACATTGCAAATTCTCAGATGCAGATCCATGCAATAGGGTTTTTTAACAGGTTTGTGGCCTCTGAAGGGGGGCATGCAACAGAATTGCTAGGAATGGAAACAGAAGTTGACAGAGTGCCAGCTTCATTCATCAGCAAAATGTGTATGCTCTTAATTACACTTTTATGGCAATTAATTGCCTTATCATGTTGCCCAAGTGCGGCCAAGTGCAGAGTTGCACAAGTGGCACAAGGCCACTCATTTTCTTGAATCCGACTTGTGCTTCACTTATATCTCACTTTTCCCACTTGCAAGATTGCATGCGAGAGTTCATCCAGCATAAATAAGCAGAAAAAGTGGCATCCATATCACCATACAGCCCATTAGAAATTCAAATCCTGGGTACAACAAGTGTGAATAAGTGGGCAACAATCAGAGAAAAAGACAGGAAAGAATGAATAACAGATAGTGAAAGCAGGGAAAAATCTGGATTAAAAATGAGTAGTAGTAAATGATTGAATCGAGCAAAATTGAGCAGGACTGAAATGAGTTGTTCTAGGACATACAGTGAGTCATATGCAGAGCAATATATCTTAAAATAAATACCAAAGCAGAGTGTTCTTGAAACCTTTCTTGGCAATTGCAAGGGTGTACAATTGTGTTTCCCCACCCCAGTTTCCCATGGAGAACATTGATGAACCTTTGCTCATATTGCCAGTCACCTTGTTGAACGTCTTTGGCAATGTGAACTTGCCCTTATTCTCTGCCATTTTCTTCATAGCGGTGGGGACATTGATCATGCCATCATGAATGAGGGTAAAGGTGTGCTCAAGCTGTTAGAATGTAGTAAGTATGATATTGTAACATAGACTGATTAAAAAATACCACAGCAGCTGCAAGTCCACTGGGTAGTCAATGCTGGCAGGCATGGGTGTTGATGGCATGGAAGAGCAGGAGTGAATCGGTTCTTTTGCTAGTGGTGGCATCCATGGTGTATGGAGATCGAAAAAAAAGCTCACTGCATTTATGTTCAACTCATCATGTGAAAATCCAAAGTCTGCATTTTAACTTAGAGAATTTTGATTACAATTCGGCCCCCTGCCCTCTGTTACCATGTGTGTCTCCCTCACAATGTGATGGTGGTGGCGATGCAACACCTGCCATGACTGCAACAGCAACACAGACAACAGCATTGCAGTGACAGCACTGTGATGTGATAGCCATAAATGCAACCACAGATGGTGATGATGTGACTGGCTGCAACAAGACAGACTGTGCAGCACGATGACACAGCAACAATGTAGCTGCTGCAAGGGAAGAGGGACATGAGGGCAGAGGCAGTGATGGGTGAAGACTGACAGTGACAATGCAATGGCCAGCACAGTGCGATGGGTGACAATCCACACAGCACAACTGTAGCAACAACACAGTGGCCAGTGTGTCATGAGGCAAGTGGGTGCCAGACAACAACATGACATATGGTCTTGCATGACAGCACGACAACGAACACACTACAGAAACCACACAGTGGCCAGTGCATTGGGAGGGAAGAGGTCAACGAGGGCAAAGGCAATGCCAGGCAAAAGTTGGCATGAACTATAGTTGTATTGTGACATGATGTATGTATTGTCATACTTAGACTACTTTTTTGACTTCTCTAGCTGCGACTTGAGCTTCGGCTGAAGCAACAACCTCTTAATCATGTTTTATACCCATGTGATCACTTTTGACACTTTCTCTTGGCAGCCCAAGTGTGCTAATTCTGAATAAGGACATGAGCATGTTGCTGATGTTGTCTGGTTGAATTCAGGTATGATTTCAACAATTTATAACAATTGAAGCTTTTACCTTGTCCCAAGCTTTGATCAGCAGCAGCATTGATTCATGCAGGTTAATCTTATAGATATTCTCCTTGCCCACATCTTCTTTCACCTTGGCTTGCAAGCAGAAAGCACTTCAGTACAGTGCTTTTGTTGTACAAATGATTCCAGCATCAGAAGGTTGGACGTAGGGTGTCATATTAGATGTGAAATATTTGAGATGAATGATGCATGGGTGGTAGTTGATGTAGTGACCAGAGAAGTTGTTGAGAAGGAGGCAAATATGGCAGTTCTGCTGGCACATCTGAATATCAAAGTCTCAAAGCCATCTGTGTGCCTGATAAGCCAAGAACTCATAATTTAACACTTTCATGCTTACTCTTAGAAAAGTGTTGCTGTCATCCATGCAGTTTTGTTGCTACAGTAATAAAGATCAAGGGATTGGG
Source organism: Pulveroboletus cf. aberrans (assembly GCA_038094155.1). Classification (NCBI taxonomy): domain Eukaryota; kingdom Fungi; phylum Basidiomycota; class Agaricomycetes; order Boletales; family Boletaceae; genus Pulveroboletus; species Pulveroboletus cf. aberrans. Next base: position 38,724 of record JBBPTO010000072.1, on the reverse strand, counting down.
AGGTCATGTTTTTGAAGCATTGAGGCTTAGCATATTTTCCAACAAAGAGAACTGGCAGCTGTTCACCCCTTTCTGCATTACAGGCAAGTTCCATTGTGATGTGAAATTTATTCTTCTTCTTTCTGCCCATTTGCTTGGTTGCAAGTCCCTGATCAGGCATTTTGCTGTTATATTCAATGCCAATCAATAATGCCAATGATAGATTACAATAAGCTTACTCAGGATTCAAATCTGACTCATCACAATTCCAGTGATTCTTCTTAGAATATTGAGCCAGAATGTCCTTGAGATGAGTTCACTCTGCTTTGACTGCCACCAAATCCACTGAAGCAGCTTCACTATGGTGATGAGATTCTCAAATTCCATATGCTCTCTTGAAGCTGTCAAGCCATCAATCCCCTTTCAAACACTCTTTCTCCAGAACATTGAACCTTTCCTCAAATTTGGCATGCTTAGCAACAAGCATCAGGCCAGTCAGCATTTCCTTCTTTTCTTCCATATGCTTGACCCAGAGAAACAAAGCTTGATCAACATTAGGATGTGTGACAATGCAAGGCTGTTTCAAAGACAGTGCATTTGGGAACTGGTCCACACAGGTTTCCAAGTTCTTGCAGTCCCAAAGTTTTCTGGACAGTGTTGACTGTGTAAAAATAAGTGCATCATCATGTTGAGTTTTGAAATGCTTGATAATAGCATCTTGTGACATGTCTGGATGGGCATCAATGAATGTGAACACTGTGAGCCAGTCGTGAGGGGGGAGATTTGACTGTGAGTCATTCTCAAGACTTTTTGCGGAGGTCTTTGGATTGTCCTTCTGCTTTGTCCTTTTATTGAGCTTCCAGGGCTTATATGGTGCATGACCGAGTCGAGGCTTGCGCTTGCACTCCAAGTCCGGCCCGAGTGAGCTGTGATCTGCAGGCATGAGAATAGACGTGGCACCTGAAAATTTTCACACACGCACACAGAACTCGAGCTCAACATTCAAAACTCAACCATTGGCTGACATTACTACCAAATTAGGACCACCTTATAATGCATAATCCCTACGAGGGGTCATGCATGATGTGATATGCATGGGTTACTGCCGCCCAAGTCGGGCAGTGACCCAACCCCATGCATTACAATACTTCTGCATGAGGTGGTGATGCATTATGAGAAGTTCTACTGTATTCGGGTGAGTTCGGGTCCTAGCTCGGCGACTTCCGATGGGTCGAAAATTCAGATGCGTTTTCCGCATCGCTTTGACAGCCACTTGTAAGTAATCGACAAGTACGTCGCTCTTTTTCGAGCGTGCCTCTGGTGTGAGCATATTGGTGATGCCAGACAGCGTTGAGATCTTAGAACCTCCAATCATCCCACTGGCACTGGGACTATTAGCTCTGCCAAACAGATCGAGTTCGTCAAGAGGACCAATGATCACGGTTCTTCCACGGAACCCTGTGGCGCTCCTAGCCCGCACCCGTTTCATTTTTTTGCATCTGATTTCAAACAGTCCTGTCATGCCACATTGGGAGCACTTCATGTCCTGGACCATCTCCTCGGATGTCCAGAGCTCAGGCACTTATCCCCAGAACACCCGTCTGACATGTTTCGATACACGTGATTGGGAAAGTGGACATTGCTGTTCCAGTATTACCACCTGCGGCCATTCACATATGTATGCATGCACCTGTGTTACAGAATAGTAAGCGGGCGGCAGCAATAAATTACATTGGGATTTATAGCGAGCGGGTGATGCTGCTTGCTGGCAGGACTTCATTCTCTCGTTGACTCACGGATTTAGCAAAACATAAAATACAACATGTACTTCAGCTTTTCTGCCTTTCTCTCCATTGCTACCATTGTTGCAGTTGTTGCCGCCGGCCAACTTGAAGATCGTTCTATTTATTGCCCGATCTTCGGAGACCCCTTTTGTTGTTTGCATCGCCATCCTCAGGCAGAAAGGTACTTGGATCCGGATTTATTACCCACCGTGAGCGTTCTTCATAACTTGGAATCTTCTAGTCAACGGCAATGCATGCAGTATACCTATGGCTGCAAGAGAGCAACCCCAAAAATCAGTTGCATACACCCTCATCCCTATCTCCAATGCTGCCAAAGCGATGAGGAAGAGGTGAGTGATAGCCATGCAAATGAAATAGAGTGACATCGAAGCCCCGCCCCAGCAGTCGTTAACACGTTGCGTACCCATTCAGGCGAATGTTCTTCCGCCTTTAAGAACGCCTGGTCCGCAAGAGCATCATAATTGCTACATCTACGGAGACCCAATGTGTTGTCCCAGGCCCCCTAGAACGTGGATGCCGGACACCGAGGGTCTAACAACCCCCATAGTGAGATTCCCCCTCTTTCATAAATTAGAATATTCCAGCCAACGACAGTGCATGCAGGGTCGTGTGGGCTGTTCGCCGAATTATGCTACAGGTCGTTCAGGCAAGGCGTTCTGCAAGAGACCTAGTCCCCTTTCCGCCCTCCTATGCTGCGTTAGAGTGAGTAACGCTCAAGTGAAATTGAGCGGCATTGATGCCCCCTCATGGGCAGGACCCTGTGTACGAGACAATCTGTGTACCCTTTCACTATTTGGACCCGCGGGCGAAAAAAAGTACAGTTTGACGACTCGCAGGGGAGGATGTCATTCTTGTATTTACTGCTAAATGCCATATTCGCTGACCAGCAAGGAGCTCTGTGCAACACCAGTTCGAGAGCTACAATAACTGCCGGCAAGCAGAATGGCAGAAACCTTGTCAAGCAAGGTGATGTGTAAATTCTGGTGCAACCTCACTATATCGGTGCGTCTCTCTAGCTTTGCCACAGGAGGTCAACAGACTGTCGTGCTGTCCAACTGCGCGTGAGAGGGATACTAAAATGACCACCTCGCTCCCACTCGCTGATTCTGTAACACGGGTACATGGACACCTCAGATGTGGAAGGTTTCAGGTGGTATTGAATACGGGATGAGGGCGTCCGCTCGCGGGTCACTAGCGATGCGCAAGGCTCTGCGTGAAGCTCCAAGCCGAGCCGAGCCAATTTACTTCGAGCAAGCCGGGCGTTCCGACAGGGCTTACTGGGTTTCGAGGCCCGACTTCGACATTCGAGAGACCGTGGGATAGGGCTGAGGAAAGTCCATTGCAGGTCACGAACTGTGTGTAGGGAACTGCACGGGTATGCTGTGCGTGATCGAGAACGGGTGGCATGACACGGCTGACATAACGATGGCGATGACGACGACGGTACAATCAGGCTGCGGGGATCGTCGTGTTTCCATCATAGTCATCGTAATGGTGCGAGGTTGGCGGCAGGAGGGGGGTGGAGGTCGACGGCGCAAGTGCGCGCCGGCGTGAGGGTGCGAGGGCGAGGTAGACGACAGCACGATGGAGAGAGGACGAGGATAACAAGGTGATACCGGAATGCCGAAGGACAGGTCGACGGTGCGAGGGCGCACGGGAATGCAGTGGTTGTAGCGCCATCACGCTGCGCAGGTCGTCCCTATTGCGCTGTCCGTCCCATCGCACCCATGGCCGAACTCGCATCGCCGCCGTCGTTGCGCTGTGGTTGCAGTTGCGACTGACATGCCGTCGCAGGGCTGTTCTGGCCGTGCCAGTTGTCATGTCGCTGTCATCATTGCGTTGTGATCGCACTTGCGATGGCCACGGGACAAAGAGAGACGTGCATCAGAAAAAACGTTACCCTATAATTATGCATAAGAGTAACCCCGCGTAACCCCAGACGAGGTACGCCAGTAAACGGAGCTTGGGCAGTTGCTGTGCTGCCGCGCGTGGCGTGTTTGCGCTGCCGTCAGCAGATGAGGACTCGGACCCTCAAGCTTGGGGCATAAGATGGGTATGAGCCCATTTCACCCGCTGCTTGTGCCTTCAGCACAAGTTATCCTAGTTTTATGGGTTAAGATTCAAATGGGAGGCGAATGCTCACTGAGTGCCTTTGGCACTCTGCTTGCAGATTTGGTAATGAGAGGCTTCATTAGTTTTATTATAGCTCTTATTTAAGTTTGGCAAATTAAAGTTCAAATGAAAGGTGAATGCTTCCTGAGTCTCTTTAGTACTTTGCATGCATTAAGTAAAGAACTGTTTCAATGAGTAAAAGAAAATATTTACATTGTCCCTTCAGCACACCACTTACATTCAATAATCAAAATAATCCAAAGGCTTACTTTTGTTTCTCTACACAACTTTAATCTTGTTATATATGTATCTAATGTAAAGTGAGAGAATCACTGTGGTGCCAGTGATGACCCTGTCAAGTTAGCAATGCCCCATTAAGTCACCAATGTCCCTGTCAAATCACCAGTGTCCCCATCAAGTCAGCAGTGTCCCCATCAGGTCAGCAATGCTTCCATCAAGTCACCAGTGTCCTTGTCAAGTCAGCAATGTTTCTATCAAGTCAGCAATGTCCCTGTCAAGTTGGCAATGTGTCCATCAAGTCAGCAATGCCTCTGTCAAGCCAGTAACAACCATATCTCACAGTAATTGCCCTTTTACAGTAAGGACCTTATCATTGCATACCATGTATGTACTTCCACAGTGTCTGATTACTAGCCAACAAACTACAGTACACCCAATAGACCATCCATCTCTATAAATTTCCTTGAAATTTCCATGATTTATAGTGACATTTTGCTCAAGCTGTGCATGGACAATGAAAAAGGAAACATATTATATAATGCACTAACACCCTTGTTGACAGACAAAGGTTTGGGAATGATGGTCACCTGAAAGGCAAGCACATGGCAATCAGTGAAATTAGTGAAAAAGTCAAACTGAGCCACATTAGAGTGAGAGAGGTGCATCAGAGCAAGGCAAGCACACCAGAGCAAGAGTGCCAAGATAGGCATTGCATTCCTGCATCTGATTTCTTCTTTCCTCTTTTTCACACACCATTGCCTGGTGTTCTTTTGATATGCAGGTAGTGACCATACCTGACCTAGGTTAGCCAGTGATGGTATAGGTCAAACACAGGTAATCTGCAGGTTAGTGCTGACATAGCCTCACTTACCATGAGTCAACCAGTGGGCCCCATACTAAATGGAGACTATGGAAGACATGACTATTGAATAACTACCACATCATGTTCCATAGGTTCCACTTTGACCTCTTTCTCTTTTTCTTGCCACTACTAACAACCTGACTTGGAGTGGCACTCTTTAAATGGGTTCTGATGATTTCTTTGAGAAGATTTGGAGATATAGTAGTGAACATGTGAAACTGACCAATGTCATGTGTAAAACTGTGACTTTTGCATAACAATGTACAGTTCATGTATCTATTCAATAAGTAAGAGTAGTATCAATGTGTGTTAGCCAAAAATCATCATAAATGGTAGAGTAATTTTTGGCTAAAGTGAAAGTTAAAGCCAGGGTACTTGAGGATAGTTATTTATTATTAATGTAGTTGACCCAGCCAGGAAAATTGAACAGTGCACAGTTGAAGTCTGATCAAAATTTAGCTCATGCTGAGAGTATGCTGCTGGTCTGTTGTGAAAGCAGTGAAACTCATGGGCAGTTGCAAACACTGTCACCATGCACTGGTTCACTGTGCTGCCACAGCACAAGAAGCTTGGAGACTCAATTTCAAGCTCTGAGTCCTTGATGAAGTTACTGGGGCAGCAGGAGAAAAGAGAACATTGAGAACATACTGGTGCATTATGCTATCATAACTTTAGCTTTGCAGACATTGATTAAATTCTGGCTGGGTGTAGGAACAACCCTTTAGTCTTCGCTTTACATCTGAATTCAATAAAAAGACACTCACTCCAAGGCTTTCAAGTCCTGCATGCTCTTTAAAGGCCAATTGGGTAGTCTTTGACTACAGTGAGAACATTCAGATATTTTTTGGCTATTAATATGGATCAGTGGACTGATCAGACTTCAAGGAATTCACTCTCTTGTTTATTCACAATCAAGATACACTGGCATGTGTGAATCCACCTCATCAAAGTCATATTTCACTTGCTGGCTGGAGTTCTCTAGTTTCTGCTCTCACTGCCATTCTACTGACCTCCATGCAGCAGTAGGTCTCCTTAATACCTATCAACACCATTTTAATCCTTAAGTTTGATATTGTATACAGCTTTGCCACTTGATGCTGTTGCTTTATTGATGCTTATAGACATGGCCTCAGTGGTATTCAGGCAGCATGGGCTGCAAAGAAGTATTGTGGTCATCATATCATGCCTGATACACTCATGGCTTATCTGGAACAATTTGAAACAAGCCATTAATCAGTCTCATACATAGAACCATTCATAGTTAGCAAGTAGATACTGCTATATACAACAGAATAACAACTCTTAATTCTGCTAACACGTGAAGCTGGTTTTCTGACTTCACTGGCTCTTGGCATGACTTGGCCCACTTGAATAACCTCCATGTCACAGAAGGTCACACCATGTGATATTGGTTGGTTTCAAATGTCCACTACCTTAGAAATGGGGTACAAGACAACAATTCAATTGCATGCTTTGCTTTGAAGAACTGTGAGATGATGATTCTGTGTTGTAGATGGTTGACTTGCAGTTGTATACACAATAATGAGTGCTCAGCATCCACTGAGAAAGCTAGACATGTAGTTAGATGTATGCAGAACAGATAAAGGTCATCTGCAAGGAGTTAGTGTGTTTCTGACCAGTAAATTACTTGGTGCCTACTACAAGTAAGTTCAAGTTATCTTTCTATGATACTGATACATGCAGGTGTTGGATTTGGCAAGCATATGCATAGCCACATACATTGTTTTTTGTTTGTATGTTTTTCTGTTTTTGTTCTCTAATTATGTGGCCACTGGCACAAGTCTGTCCTACACTACAATACATATGTTTTATTGCATGCTTGGGCTAGTCTTGAATCCAGCATACCCTTGTTTATACTTGCTGTTATTTACCAGAAGGCCCTGAGTCTCAAGAGTATTTAGCCTTGTATACATACAGTGGCTCAAAAAAGTGTTCCAATGTTAGTACATTTTGAAGAGATTGATTAATTACCATAGATGGCAACAAAAAAGGCCAAGCACTTGCAGGATGGGGGATAGTACATACTCCAGGCTTTCTAACATTGCTTAGATAATGTGATTTTGTTGTCATGCCACTGAGGTATAGCTATTTTAAAATGACATGTTGTTGAGACACATATTTGAGCATCATGTTGGCATTTATTATTTAGTAAATGACACAAGAATTTGACAGGTTCTAATGGATGCTATGCTTGGCCCCTGGATACTTATATAAATTACATGATGTATGAATGGGATGCATCCCACTCAGATAATCCAATATCATCATGAAATCCATTTCTGCCTCTATAAAAGCCAATATCCTCTCTCTCTCTGAATCTGGCTTCTCTATCCATCAGATCTCCTCTCAAACTGGTCTGTAAAAGTCCACTGTGGACACAGTCATCCAGGAATGCCTCCCAGAAAAAAAAGAACATCAAACTAGGATGTCCTTTCAAGCTTTCTTCCACTAACAGAAGAAGAATTGTTTCTAATATTATTACTGGAAAGGCTGAAAATGCTGTTGAAGCTGCCCATCTAGTCAATTCTTTCCTTTTCTTTTCTATCTGTTCTCAAACTGTTCACAATGTGCTCAAGTCTGTAGTCAAGAAAAAAAGACTTTCTTATATGCCAAACATAGAAAACAGAGGCTAGCCTTTGCTTTGAAGTATCAAAACTGGACTGTGGAGAATTGGACTAGAGTCATTTGGTCAGATGGAAGAAATTATGTGTGAAAAGTGGCAGGAAAGCCTTTGCAGAACAGAGAGGTTCAAGAAACAGTAAAGTTTGAACAAGGTTCTTTGATAATTTTGGAATGTATGGATTGAAATGTGTTGGGATTCTGGCAGAGGTGGAGGGTAAGATAAATGCTGAGCAGTATGTCTCCATTTTGAAGGATGATCTGCTTTGAACCATAGAAAACTCTGGAATTCCTGAGGAGAACATTATCTTTCAACAGAATAATGACCCCAAACACTCCTTCAAAAGAGCTCAGGATTGGCTTGACTCTCATAGAATAAAGCTTTTGAACTGGCCAGCACAGTCTCCAGATCTTAGCCCTATTGAGCATCTCTGGCAAACCCTAGAAGAAAACTCAATAGCTATTTAAGAACATCAAGACAAGTATGGGAACTTTGGAAAAGAATTTCAGTGGAGTGGGGAGAGATTGAGATTTAGGTGTGTTAAAGATTGATAGAAAGCATGCCTAGGAGATTAGAGGCAGTGGTTAAGGTCAAAGGTGAACACACTAAATACTAAAAGTCTAGAATTGAAATGATGCTCAAATAAGTGTCCCAATGACATGGCATTTTGAAATTGCTATATCTCAGTGGCATAACAACCAAATTACATGATTAAAGCGGGGTTAGAAAGCCCAGAGCATGTATCATTTTTCATTCCTCAAGCTCTTGGCCTTGTTGGTTTGCTATCTCTGGCAATTAATCAATCTCTCCAAAATGTACTAATATTGGGACATTTTTTAAGCCACTGTATGTTGTGAATCTGCGGTAATCAGCCAGCTACTCTGATCTGGGCAGTGTGATCTAGTACTAATTAGTCTAGTTAATCTTCACATTTCTTGAAAACATTGTCATTTAAGGCCAGAAGATCAGACTCCTTCTGCCAGATACTTAAGCTTTACATTGCATTTCTGGTTCATTTCCAACCAATAGTAAATTACTGTGTGCCTCCTGTTTAACAGTGCTTTTTACTAACTATAAGCTCGATAAACAGTTGTTGGCACTCATCTAAAATAGCACGAGTGTTCTGGGGTTATAAATGGGACAAAATACTGTTAGCACCTAGTATATCAAATATCGTCTCTGAAGCAGATAATTGGACACTTCTTGTAGTGAGATTATATAGCAAAGTAAATGAGAATGCCACATTATGATCAGTGGTTTTGATGGATCATCACAGACAAAGTGATTCAAGCATCTCAAGTCCCAGCCTGGATAACCCACAGGTATACCTGGGTCAGACAATTTTTGCCCCCCTCATATTCATACCTGACCTGGGTTCAGCCTCCTTGGGTACCCACCACAACCCACCCATTGCTTGACCCACAGGTTATCCATCATGGGTTACCCAGGTCTCCCCTTATCCATTGTAGGCCTTGCTCAAGCTGGACTTCAAAGAGGCCCAAATGTGAAATCAACACATTGGATCAACATTGCAGCAGGTGCAGTGCCCAAGCTGCACTGCATGACATGTTTCTAGCTACTCTCCACCAGCATAACCCACATCCATGACTGCTGGCATGACTGCCCACCCAATGGCCCAGCATGAGTGGGTCCACAATACCACCACTGCATGGCTGGACACTTGACAATGCCCTCTCCCCACTGCTGCCAGCCTTCTTCATGGAAACAGGACAGGTTAATGCATCTCTCCTGCAACAGGTACAGCTGATGGTCTGTGGGCAGGCACAAGTCACACTGGGGTTGGTTCTTCCAGCTCTAACAACACCCCACCAAGTTGAATGTTCTCTGTGACATTCAAGACTTCTATTGTAATGTAATGCATATTTAGGCTCATTATGGTTGCAGCAAGTTTCCTGGGCAGTGGAATGTCTCAAAAACTTAACATTGTATCATGTGTCTCTTTAGTGTTGACATTGAATGCCTTTCATTCACAATATTGCTGCAGCTGAGTTCTTCTCTGATGCAGCATCTAAATTAACTCTGCATAAATATGTGCTGTACAAGCAGTTAGATAAAATCTCAACATCTAATTAGTGATCTGCATGTCAACTCCAGGATAAAATTGACTGCATCTTCTTGATATAGATATCATATGATATGCCCCAGATGCCTGAGGAAAGGTGCAAAAAGGCATTTGAGTTAACTGGTTATCCTTGCTCATTAGGAAGGATAAGTAAGATTTCCCTCCTACCCCCTCTTTTTATTGTTGATTCCATACCTAACTCCATTGTAGTGTATACCAATGAACTGTGGTAATGCAGATTGTCAGAAGGCTGCCTTTATCATATCATGACCATGATTAATGTGAAATCAATGCCTATCTGAGTTCTGGCACAATGTAGCTATATATATATACATTATAAAACCTGCCAAAATATGCCTCTAACTTTCTCTGAGGTCCATCTTCCCAACTCTGAGGCTAATGCATACAAAGTCACTCATCTCTCCTCTGAAGCATCTTAGAGTTGATCACTTTACACACTAAGGTCCTCTTACTTCCTTTGGACCTGATCTATTCTATTCTGGACTTAAGTCAGAGTTACATCAGAGTTTATTTGCTTCAATCTCAATCAGTAACACCTTTATTTCAAATTTGAAGTTTACTCTTCTGAGGTGCTAACCACAGCTTCAGTAAGCTTCTTTATCTTGAATTACAGCCTTTGCAGGTCTGCAATACCAAGGCAGTGCTAGGCTGTTCCACTTCTTCCTGATCCACTGGTGTAGCACAAAGGGCAGTGAAATCAACATGTTCAGCCCTTAAATAAGAAGCATAATATTCATGTAATGGATGGACAGTGTTGCTAGTTCATTGACATCCATTTCAAGACATAGTGTATGCATGAAGAGCAGAGAAGGAAGGGGTAAAGCTTCAGCAAGAGATAACTCAACACATCAGACATGCAGGTTGTATGGATTATAGTAATGCGTGGTAGTGGCAGCAATGGCAGGCATGAAGGTGAGATAGTATAACAACATGAACTTCTCACCTATATATATTAAACATTCTGGATTTCCATGAAGGAAGACATTCTGGGCCATCCACAGATTGACTATTTAAACAAATGAGATTATTATCTGATGTCACCTGTTTCAACCAGCTATCAGCGATCATTTTCTCTGGTTTCAGAATGCCATTTGGAAATTTTACTCAATGACATGAGCCATGTATTGAGGTTCTATGAATTGAACTCTACATATGTCTTGTACTCTGTTAATACAGGCAAACTGTGGTGTTAGTACACTACCCATGTTATTAAAGAAACAAGTTAAGCATTAAGTGGACCTCAGTGATGAGTCATACCTAATGAAAGACTAATACTAGGCATAACTCACAAATGAGCTGTGAGTAATGAATGTGTAATCTTATTACACTACTCAAGGAATTGACTGCATGACAAGTCTAGATGGTGTTTATATGACTCAGCTGTGATGTAGTAGATCTAGAGCTTTTTGTGCTCCACAACTGGTGTGCTGGATCAATCTAGATTCAATCTTACTTATTTCAAATATGTGGAGTAACAGTGACATCATCAACCTAATTCTGATTAAATCACATACAGCCACATACAAGTTTTAGAATGTAGACACCATCATGTAAATAATAATAATGAGATTCATTTTCTCTCCTGAGGACAAGCTTTTAAAAAGTCACAAGGATTGATCTCATCAAATCTCAATTATCCAAACTTGGTCACAAGAAGTCCACTGTCTGTCTTAGTGGGTATCCTTGACTCACCTCTCCCTTCTCTATCCTGTGCAACAGAAATACCCTTGTACCCTCCTGTTAGGTTATGAGCCCCACCCAGGTATAGTGCACAGGCAGGCAGTTATTTCTTGAAATATTTCATCATGCCTCCTGCTCTCTCTCATCATGTTCACTCAGATATTGTTAACTTCTACCTGGAATCATTGCTGGTTCTTCCAGCTCTCTGTCTGATAAATGATAAAGTCTCTATGGGTCTTAATCTGCATTCATTTTTGGGGCTCTCAGGTCAAGAAATTACAGATCATCAGGAATACCAATATCTCATGTATCTGAGGCAATGGCAAGTGATTGAGACTGAAGAAGAAAATGTCTTAAAAGTGGAGAAAAAGTGAGTTCAACCAGATCTGAATAAACCACCCTTTCTCCAACAATACTGGATCAACTCTCTGAGATATATTTGTTTCCAGGTCCCTCAGACCCTGGTAGAACTGCTACTCCAGCTCTACCCTGATTACATCAATTTTGAAGTTTGACACAGGGGGGAATTACCAGCTGGTCCCATGTCTGAAGGTCTATTCATTTTCTCATCTGCACATTCATCTGAAGAACATTAACTTTCTGACTCAGAGACTGGTATATCCAGTCAAAATTCAATGGATATAAATGAGATGAATGTCAGAGAATTAGGACAGGATCAATAGCTGTGCATATAAGAAGGAACTCTTGGCAGATTTTTATAAGAGAGCAGGTTGGGCATTTCCATTTCAATCCTATTGTGATACTTCATCGAACACTCTGTGTAGTCAAAATGTAATTGTATCATCTTGCTGCAAGCAGCATAAATGCTCTTATTGCCAGTTATATATCATATACTATGTTCTACAATACTTTCTTCATATTAGTTTTGCTTCATGATATTATGTATGTGCCATGTATTTTGTCAAATAAGATATTTTTGCTTATATAAGCATCATGCATTGTAGGTGGGCTTTATCCACTTCCAGTAAAAGAATATGTATTTGTTTCCATGCCCATCACTAAGATACTTCTTCTAAAGTAGTGGAATTGGCATGGTCAAGTTGATCTAGCCTGATTTCCATGGTTCAGGCTATATTCAGAGTTGACTCAGTTCATTGATACTGCAAATCTTGCTTAATTCAAGTACTCAGGCCTTGGATTGAACCTGGCAGAGTATCACAAATGTGGCCAGTTCACATGAGTCAAAAAAACAACATTTACCTATTGCTCAAACACACCATTGACATTCAGATTGTATATCTAAGTGTTTCTGGATGTTCTTATAAATGATGACTATCTTGTATGGCTTGTTACAATTTTTGAGATTGAAACAGATCTCAAAGGCACAGAAAAATCAAAGGGGTGTAGGCATAGTTAAAAGACTCACTACTGGAGAGGGTTTTAGAACTTGTATAGTTAAAAGTCATGTTATGATTGGCCCCATTTTCCTCTTGTCATGTGTCTCATACATATGCATGGATATAAGTTCCTATCTGGACATTCTTTTCTTTTCATCACTGACTATGATACCTTGACTAATAATTCATTTCCATCACATTTCTTGTGATTCCACTTGCTAAGTCAGCAACTCTATCCCAACCTGCCCTAAACTCTTATATGCCTATATGTATATATAGTATTTGTTTCAACATGTATTTCCCAAGCTAGGCCTTCCCTTTGTGTACCTCAATATACTGGGTCTTAGCCTCACCACTTGTCCTTAGTTTCCTCACCAGGAAACCCTTGACCCTCAGAAACTTTGTAGCACTCTTGAGGCTTCACTGTTTAGTGAACCCCCTTGTCCCTCAGTGACCTTAGATTACTGAGTCTTCAGATCTTCTTTGACATTTGATTGTTGAGATAGAGCAAGGAGAATGCCTTGTTTACCTCAAACCCTTGTTTTTTGTCCTTGAAGAACAGCTTGCCCTGCTCTCCTTTGTCTGTAGTGAAACAACTCAGAACCACTGAAGGCTCCAGGTTGCTCAATGGTCAAGGGGATGAATGAGTTGATGTCTTTGATGCTGAGGAAACACCAAGAGAACAAGACTGTCCTTTGGTGGCCTGATTCATGTCCTTTATATACTACATGGGGTTTGTACATATTGTACACTAATCTAAGATGTACATACTGTACATGCATGTATCTAATGTATTTATGATCATATAAAAGCATGACACAGCCTTTTACATGCCTAATGTAGAGGAATGGATGATCATACATGAATACAACAAGTAAAACATGAGTTGGATCTTAGATAAGTGGTAATGGGTTAGAGCAGCCCATTACAAATCATGATGAACCACTATGAACCATTAGAGTTCTAATGTTAATAAAAGTGTCAGAGATTGGAATAGACTCTAGAAAACCTGGAAAAATGCTAGTAAATATGTATGAAGCATGAAAATGGTGTAGATCATGCATTGATCAATTGTAACACATAGTACCCTAGACCCTCTTTAGGGGCTATGCTCATCCTCTACCCAAGGCAAGTGTAACAAGTCTTGTATTTGAGGGCTTCAAGTAGTAGCTGTCAAGAAGAAGTATAAAACATTTTTATTGAAAATGCCTGTAAGGGCTCTTCTTATACATATATGTAGAAATGATTTATATCTATGTATGTCTATCTATAATGATATAATATGGAAGGTCATGAAATGTTGGAGAGCATTCTATATCGGCTTGATAGGCTGATTGGTAAGTTAATGATGAATAAACTTTAGGGCAGGTCAATAGAAGCCCTGTGAGCCAGAGATAAGAAATGACTCATAAATAAGAATGAGTCAGATATCATAATATGAATAGTGTCATAAAATATTCTTTCAATGATATCAGATTATATAAGTAAAGACCAGAATGTCAACATCAAAGACTTTCTCTTGACAGATGTTGAACAATCTTGTCAAATTGATAGTGTTCTGTGCCAAATAATCCATTCCTCGGCAGATTCTTGAAGTGAAAATACAATCATAAAGAGAAATAGAAAAAGTCTGAAAATCTTGCTTGGTCTGATCTATACAATTTTCCAATGCCACATCATGTGTATCAGTGCACCCTTAAACATGAAAAGAATGATGGCAAACATCTCTCTACCCTAGCATGCTTTGTGCCTCTTTGGTGAGCAATGTTCAATTGCTTTGAGTGAAGCCAAATTGCTTGAGCTAGCATCCAGAAGGGGAATTGCATGACTTCTTGTTTATTCTTAAGACTCAGCTTTAATGTGGCCTTATGGCTTATGATAGCAGCACATCCCTTGTCTGGAGTTTTTTTGCTGTGAAAAGTCTTTCCAGTCTCATCATCCTCTTACATGACCCATGGAATGATAGTGAAAAAGTCCATAACCCTGGTCTGCTTCAACTTGTCTATCACTCCCTTATCTTGGCAATGCAACCAAATAGAATGTTTGTGTCAAAACCAAGTAAAGGGCAGATATGCCCTACATAGATTGGCTACATTGTAGTAAGTACAGTAATAAAGACTCATCTCAGCCACTGCCCAGAAGTGGCAAAAATGACTGAGTTGTGGAACAAAAGCAAAGTGAAAGGGCAATGGGTGGAGGCACAATTGCACCTTTCCAAATGATATCCAACTTATTCTGACTGGAATAAGTCAGGAGATGTAGTTACCTGTCAAGGTGAAATGAAGAAATGAGAAACAATGCATTAAAGGGAATGTCAAAAGAGATGTAAAAGATATCAAAGAGTATTCACAGCTATGAATAGGATGGTACCTGACTAGGCCAATGAGCATTAGCCAGGTCTGGAGCCAACTCACCAACTCTGTGTCAGATATTGCCCTAGGCACTTATCCACCCTGCAACCCTTAAGTTGTGTTGTAAAACAGCACTGAGTGCAATAGGGAAAACCCTACAAATAAGCCACTCAATAACATATTCACAATTGTCTGGTAGCTCAGTGGTAGAGCTACTGGTATATACATATCCATCCTGGGTTTAAACCCCAGCCTGGCCACTTTTCTCACCTGATTGCAACAACTTAATAATCACATTTTTAAAACTCTGCATCAGAGTTGGTTCAAGAGTGTTGGAGAAGTCTGAAGGGAGGTTGAAGATCATGGAGTTTTGACAACTTGATTCTCAGCATAGGATTCAAGACATTCTGCATAGCTGCAGGAATGATGATCAGTTTTTGAATAATAGAACCCAATTGTTCAATGTAATGCTCCCTGTCCAGAATCAAATGCAGGTTGAAATTGCAGTTCAGGATTTTTGAGCCACCTGTTGAGGTAAGGCTTGACAGGTTCTTCTGCAGAGAGAATAGTGACAGAAACCACTTGTTGAGATTCTGTGAATTGAACACTAGGTACTGTGCTCTGTTAATACAGGCAGACAATAGTGGTAATACACTATTCATGTTACTAAAGAATAAAGGTCAATTTCTAGTCTTGACTGACACATCAGTCAAACCTAATGAAAGTGTAAACTTAATTACACATCAGAATCGACCACATGACAATCTAGATGCGGTCTTTATGACTCAGCTATGATATCATTGGTTTGAAGCTTTCCTAGCCTCACAACTGCTGTGTCGGGTTGTTCCAGACTCAACTCCACCTATATGAAATAAGTGGAGCAGCATCACAGATCCTATGATATCATTCTGACATCATCAACCTTGTTCTAGCTACATCACACTCAAGTACATACAGGTTCCTGGATGTATTTAAAGGTGATAAGTGCTGTGATGTAATTAATAATGAGATTCATTTCCCTTGAGGTCAAGCTTCTAAGAAGCTCACAAGGGTTGATCTATATCTTGGTAGGCATCCTTGACTCACCTCTCTCTTCTCTGCCCTATGCAACAGGAGTACCCTTGTACCCTTCTGTTAGGTTATGAGCCCTGTTTAGATGTAGTGGGCAAGCAGGCTATATATTTCATCATGCCTCCTGCTCCTGCCTTGTAGAGAGACAGAGTTCTTGTTTATGTGTTCTTTGATGCTCTTTTCATCCTCATTGCATGCTTTGGCATCACTTTAGAACAAGCCTACAGGATCACTAATAGGCTTTATGAATTTCAATGGAGAGATATTACTTGCCTTTTAATAGATTTCCCTGATGATGAATACACCACCATCTTTGAAGGCAAGGTTACAATCTTCACTTGTAGCTTTCATAGAATGAGACTAGAACCCATTGGTGAGGAGGCTAAACTTTCACATAGTCAACAATCTTCACCTCCTGGTTGTGGAAATTCTGAGACTTTAATTGGTCAACAAGAAGATTCAGAAATATCTCCTGAAAATCTGCATACATTCAGTGGTTTAAATCCTCCAAGATTCCAAAATTCCAGTTTTAGTCCATTGCATCATCCTCATCATTCTTCTATAACCTCAATCTCTATTCTTGTTCAGGCCATACAAAACATTTAGCAGAGCAAGCTCAGACCTTACATCAACAAGCAGAGTCACTGGGACTGTTGCCTCAAGATCCTTCAAGACTTGAGTCACCTCCTTTGCAACAACCAACCATCCCTCCTACTCCTGCTCCAACACTTGCTCTTGAAGAAGACCTATTTGGTGGACCTTATTACAGAAGAATATTTTAAAACTTCCTTAGTTTGGGAAGTTTCTCAGAAGAGCTAAAGATAAGGTTTATCAACTGGGACATGGCTGCCTGAAGAGGTGCTTCTATCAATACTTGCAGATTAATTCCCATTTTGAGAAAAGCTACCCACTCCTCAGACTTAGTATTTCCTGGAGTTTCACTTCTTGCCCCCTGTATCTGGTGTACTATCCTTTCAGAAAGAGGACAAGTCCATCACTGTGACTTTAACAAAAAGAACCTGGTTGCAAGAAGATCTATGAAGATCCTCTTGATCTACATATCACCAAACCATTTTATCAAGTGGTCGAAACCAGTTATGTCACAGAGGTACATCCAGAAGTATCAAGGAAGGTGCCTTGCACTTCATGCAACTGCCACTTTCTGAGAGGCAAAGCTCATATCTGCACTAGGAACAATAATCAAATTGTTCAAAGAAGGGGCTCTCAGGATCCTTTATCAGCCCACTCAGAATTCTCCTTCATCCTTATCCCAGAACACCTCTTCTCACACCTCAATCAGCAATACCTCATACCAGGATGCTATGCTGAACTTTCTCTTCTACATTCATTGTCTTTCTGTCCTCTCCCACTCCCACCATCTTCACCCAGATATTCTGAACTTTCACCTGGAACCAACTCTGGTCCTTCCATGTCTTCATCTCATGGACAATAGGGTCCCTATGGATCTCAATCTATACCTATTTTTGAGCCTTTCAGGGCAGAAGAGAACTGATCACAACGAGTTTCAGAATCTCATGTATCTCAAGCAATGGGTGAGAGCAGAGGTTGAAGCAGAAAATGTCTTGGAAATGGGAGAAGAATGGGTTCAGCCAGATCCAAACCAGCAATCCTTCCTTCAACAGGTTTACTGGATCAATCCACTGGGACAAGTCAAACACCAAGTTCCTCTGACCCTGGTTGAGCTCCTACCCCACCTTCATTCAGATTACATCAATTTCAGAGTTTGACACAGGGGGGACTACCTGATGGTCCGATATTTAAATATCTATTCATTTTCATATCCTCACATTCACCCAGAGATGGTCAACTTCCTGACTGTGAGGCTGGTTTATCCAGTCAAACTCCAATGGATCAAGACCAGGTGGATGTCAGAGGACCAAGGGGGGATCAACAGTTGGGCCTATAATGAGGAACCTCTGGCAGATATCTATGAAGGAGCTGGTTGGGCATTCCCAGTTTGATCTTATCAAGAAACTCATCATACTCAAGTTCACTGGTTTGGGTTTGAGGTTGTTTGGAGAAATCATTGCAATCCCAGTCTTAACACTCTTCTCCTCCAATTTCCTCACTCTAACTTGGAGGTAGAAAACAATGAGTGGAGAGTAACAGGAGAAGATGAAGAAATACCTTCACAGCAAATGATGCTGTCCATCATGGACCATTGCCTTTGCCTTCACTGGCAGTCTCTATCCTCTTCCAAGGGCCTTATGGCCATTCAATGACATATAATCTATGGTACTGATGAAGAACATCAGGTTATTTATCAAGGTTTTGCAGATGTGACCTTGAAACATCTTGGAAGAGATTATAGAAGATTACAGCAAAGAAGAGCTGCAATTGTTGAAGAAGAAAAATATAGGCATCTCAGGATAGTTTAATGTCAATTCTCCTTTTTGTGCAGATGTTCCTTCTTCTTGGCCTCTCCCTTCATGCTCATCTCCTTTTGCTTATTCTTTCAACTTCAACAAGCCTTTCAGAAGCTTTCTCAAACTTTCAATCTACTTTCCTCAAGTCTTCTCTATTCCTTATATCACATGTTCAGTTCAAGATGTCTTGATTCGATCTGGGATTCTTTCTGATGATGTATTGCCAAACTTGCACTTCTTTGTGGAGACCTACTATATAAACTTTGAAGCAATATCACTGAAACCAATGCCAAAGTGGTATCATGTTGCAAAAACATCTAGTTCTATAAATCAAACAAGATACAAAGAACTAAAAACAAAGGAATGGGAAATGAGGAGATATGAAGAACTGAAGTCAAAAAGTAGGAGAAAGACTTGGAGAAGGCAAGATTTAACCTCAGAAGGACAATGTGTTGCAGAAGTCAAAGAGCACCTATTCTTTCCACATGATGCAACTCAGGTATCCAAAATACAGGATCTAACCAAAAAAGAACCACATATGGATATAGTAAATCAATTCAGGGAATCAGAAAGATCAGCTAACCCCAATCAAAGATCTATGGACAGAAGACCAGACTTTCAGGCTATTTTTGATCATTACATGTTTGATGACATGTTTGATCAGCATTTTACTAACATTGTTTTTCTTAGCCAAAATTAAAATGGCTCAACTTCCCACTGATCCTACAACTCTTTGAACTGATGGACCACTTTTTGGTTGCATTCCTGTTCTAACTGGTCACAATAACTAGTCAGAATGGAGAGAAAGAATGAAGAACTTTCTTAAGGCCTATAACCTTTGTGGACTTGCTGATGGGACATGTACCTGTATCAGCACTGTTGAAGCAAGCAGAGCAAACTGGTGTTTGCTCAATGACAGAGTCTATGGAAAGCTTTGTATGTCTGTGGACACCAACATCACTGCAAGACTTTCAACCCATGACATACACCATGTCATTGGTGGCACTGGAGCAGATGCAAATGACATTGCTAACTCCAAGACCCATGCTTCCTGGATCACTCTTCAGAATCTCTATCAGGCATCGGAAATCTCAGCACGGTTCAGCCTTTGAACTGACCTTGACAATGTCAAGATCAGAACAGACAGTGTTGAACAATTCACAAAGGACATGAATCATTTCCAAACTCTCTTCAACAAGCTTGAGCTCACAGGAGATAATCAAGCTGAATCTGCTTGAGCCATGCATTACATTGTTTGACTACCAAAACACCTCAACCACCTTGTGTCAAACCTGACACAGTCTACCAACATTGAAAAAACCCAAGATCATGTCCATAATGCTGTCCTTGCAGAAATCAATCTCAGAAAAGCGCAAGAAACACAAGGTCCTTCAAAAGGACATGCCAAGGCTGTTGCAGAAGCATCAAATGCAACTGCAAATAGAACTAATCCTTTCAAGAGAGGGCCACCACAGCAAAACAAGTGGCAGTCTCAAACCATGGGACAAAGCTCTGGCAAGCACATCCAAGGTAAAAATGGGCCACAAGCCCAAAAGAAAGGAGATAGATCTGGCGCCTCTCAACATCAAGAGAAGACACAACAGCGATGTTTGGTTATCAAAACAAAAGAAGAAAACTGGCAAAGGATGAGGATCTGGTGTAAAGATGGTAGAAGGCTTTGTTGGAATGGTAGAAGAAGCTGAGTTTGAAGAAGAAGCTGACATTAGAGACTGTCCTAATCCTCTTAGCATCACCCTCAATGGTGAACAGGATGAAGACACCAGGATGAACATGGCTGGTGTACCACCTCAAGTATGGGACTCTCCATACACAGCACTACCCATACCCATTCAACTGGTGCCATCCCCAAATCCATCAATCATTTTGCTTCCAGAAAAGCCTATGCTCATCAGTAGGCTCTTTCTTATCCTGAAGCACACTCTCTTATTTTAACCCACTTTATCACAGAGACAACCTGCCAGAAGGTGGAGATCCTTCTAATCAAACAGAAGGAGGAGGACAAGCACCTCTAGTATACAACAGGAGAAAAGATAAAAAAGGGAAAAGAAAGCAGATTCTATTTTGAGGAGGTTTAACTGTTCAGACAGAAAACATAACATGGAAAGATCAACCTCATTGGTATGCAGATCATCATAAACCCTATGGTTCTTTTGGCTATGGTTATTACCATCCAAACTGAGATACCCCTGGGTATTACCCAAGGAATGATCATTATAATCTAGAAATAGGAGATCCAACAGATTGTGATGTAAACCTTGGAGAGCAATCAACTTATGGTGACTGATATACCATGAGAGACAAGACATGGGAATGAATGGCCCAGCCACATCTTTCACAATGCAAAACATATCTACAATTACAGACTTTCAAATGCAAGATTATTGGCTTGTTGATTGCAGATGTTCTGATCATCTTTCACCATATATAGATGACTTCACTCACATAGGGAATAGAACATGGTATGCCAAAACTGCTGACAATTCACCTTTGATAGGATATGGACCTGGCAAAGTTATCATTTAACAAGATGGTAAACCTCCAATCACCCTATTTAAAGTCTGGTACACTCCAAAAGCAAAAGACCATATACTCTCACTTTCAACTCTCACTCTGCATGGCTTCAAATGTGAGATTGAAGGAAAAGAATCCAAAATTTGGGACAAGTGTGGTAGGATAGTGATACGCATCTACTTTATCACCACAGTCTAAGTTACATTGGTTTTGGTCATCTTAGATCACACCAATGAACCATCAAGCAGCCACACTGCAAGAGACATCTTCATATGAAATATGGCACCAGCACTTCGGACACACAAGCAACAATGCTTTGAGACATGGAGTCAAAAATCTCACTGGCCTATCTCAATGTGCCATCCCCATGTCTTGTCCTCCTTGTAAAGGATGTGCTATGGGCAAAATGTCCAACAGATCCTTTTCAAACTCTTTAAAAAGAGCAACACAGACACTTGAACAAGTACACACAGATATAATGGGTCCTTACCCAGTGGAACCAAAACCAAGTGCATGATATGTTCTTACTGTTATAGATGATCACTCTGGCTTTGTTGCATTTATCAGAGATAAAGCTGCTGCTGCACAACAATTTCAAAATATGGTTTCTCAAGCTGAGACCTTTACTGGTCAACAACTCACCTCTGTTCTTTCAGACTGAGGAGAAGAATTCATGGGCAAACTTCATGTGTTCTTCACTTCCAGGGATATCACTCATCAAACAACAGTATTCCATACTTCTCAACAAAATGGTCAAGCATAAAGTGTTATAACTACCTTGGATAGAGGATAAACATAGCCCTGAAAGAGGGTCTAGGGCACTAAAGACAAAGGAGAATGGGGCAAGCTGTTCTACAAGGACAAGGTATGAAGATTCTAGGAGAACAAGGCTTTCTGCTTGCTCAGTCTCAATGATCAATGATCAATGGGTGGCAAGAGGTTCTCTGGAACAGTGTAGCCTCAAGAGCACTACAAAGTCTCAAAGAGCAAGGAATTCCTGACAAGGGACTAAGACAAGAGACAGGGGTGAAGTGAAGACCCAGTGTATTGAAGTACACAAAAAGTGAGGTCTAGCTTGAGAATACAGGTACAGGATGATGAGATTTATATAGGTACAAAACAGGTTCAGGGCAGGTGAGGGTGAAGTCACTGACAGAGCAAGTGGAATTGCATGAAATGCAATGGAAATGAATTGAGAGTCATGGTATTGTAGTCAGTGATGAAAAGAAAAGAATGTCTGAATTTGGACTTACACTCATGTATATGTAAGTGATAAGGGAGAAAAGGGATTGATTGTAACATTATCCCCTTAGTATGTCAAAGACAGTGTCAAAGGATTAAAAATCTAAATAGTGCCCATCTCCAGAGGAGCCAGTCATGTTGGCCATGCCTTCTGCACTATATTTCTCATCATTATCAGATAAGATATGATGAGGGAAAGCAGATTGTCTAGGTGGAGGGACTGGAACAGATTGACCAAAAGTGCCACATCTGGCATAAGTGGGATGAGTGCCTGGGGTGTGACCTGTGCCATGACACCTAGATGGCAAGCCTCTTGAGCTGTGCAATGATGGTAGTGAGCTCAATGAGGGCACATCTGGGCATGTCCAGGGGCAAAGTTATGACAGATGGGACACTCATAGCTGGGGCAGAGGATATGCTGGTGGCTCAAGTGGTGACAATGGTGGCAGGTTTCATGATAGTGGGAGTGGAATGAAGGGAGGGAGATAGCACCTTCATTTCCAGTCCAGTGGGCTTCAGTGCATTCTATGGCAGTGAGCCCTGCAGAGTTCGAGAGTTCAGATGACATGAACAGGGTATGAGGGTGTTGGGACTCAGCCATATCCTGGAGGTAATGATCTACATCTGCTAGGAATTCTCCAATCTCCATCTGATGCATTGTAATGAGAAGCAAACCTCATATCTCTCAGTCAAATATATAACTCCTCCAAGGTCCTCTGACTTACTCTGGACCTGTTCTGCACAACTCTGAACTTTCCTCTGCAAAGTATAACTCCTGACTCCATAGTTATTTGGAGTCGGCTTGATAGTCAGTAATGTCCCTTTTCTCCTTCGGACCTCATATTTCCTATTCCGAACATTATGTCGGAGTTACATCGGAGTTTTAATCTGTCCACTTTTGTAATTTCTTTCTCAGTTGTTCTGCCACCACTATGCAACAGCTGAGTTAGGATATCTCTACCCCTTCTTAGTGTATACATTTTGACACTCTTTCTGAACACCTTTGAGATGTCAACTGATATGGGTGGCAGTGTGGTCTGTGATGCCTGGGGTGAGGAGATCTTTAGCCATGAGGGAGAGATGCTGGGTCTGAAGAAAGCTTTGATAAAGCATGTACAGTGGGAAGACAATGTCAAGGTGGGAGGAGATAGTGGAGGAAAGGCAGGAGTCAAATAATCTCTTGGTCATCAGTTTGAGGTAGTTATTGCTAGAGAGTTCCTGGTGCAGGTTGTGGGCAAAGGATGGAATGGCAATGGAAGTCACCAGATGAGGAGGAACAGCTGCTACAGCTGGCAGGATGAAAGTGAGAACAGGGGTAATTATGGTGTTCCCAAATTGGCAATGATGCCAGGCAGGCACATTGGTATCAGAGGTGACTTGGATGGGTTTCCCATTGGGGGAAGATGTAGTGGTCCAGCCAGGGGTGGCTACAATGGAGGAGGGTTCTACAGTACTGGAAGCAATGGAGGAGGAAAAAGAAACAGTATCTATGAAGGTGAAAGAAATGATGACTGGGGACTATTATGATCAGCCCCCTTTTTCCTCTTATCACTTACATATGCATGGGTACAAGTCCCAACTTGGACATTCATTTCTTTTCATCACTGACTACATACAATACCATGACTTCTCATCCATTTTCATCACATTCTATGTGATTTCAATTGCTTTCTCAGCAACTCTATCCCTCCCTACCCTGAACTTGCCTTGTAGCTATATAAACCTTGTTATCTTGTACATGTATTTCCCAAGCTAGACCTCCCCTTCATGTACCTCAATATACTGGGTCTTTGCTCCACTCCCAGTCCCTAGTCTTAGTCCCTCATTGGGAACCTCCTTGCTCTCCAAGACCTCATAGTGCTCTTGAGGCTATGCTGTTCTAAGAGAACCTCTTGCCACCCAGAGACATTAGATCTTTGGGAAGATCTCTCTTCAACATTAGATTGTTGAGATAGAGCAAGCAGAAAGCCTTGTTCTCTCAGAACCCTTGTATCTCATTCTTATAGAGTGGCTTGCCCCACTCTCCTTCATCCTTAGTACACTAGACCCTATTTAGGGGCTATGCCTATCTTTACCTGGGGTAGTCATAACAAAAGGTCTAGCTTCCCTGTCAGCTACCATCTGGTAAGCCACCATTACTCTAAGGCCCCCCATTGATACTCATTGGTGCTCCTGCCCCAACGACCCCTCTGACTCCAAGTCACTTTCACATGACTGGACCCCCTCTAATAAAGATGACTTCCTACTCACTGAGGAGGATACTGAAGTTACCCTCAACCTAGCCCATTGTCTTTCCCATTCTGCATCCATCCCTCAGGTGCAACTCCCCCATCACCAACACCCCTGCCGCAGATCAGGAAAATTTCTCCCCTAGCAACTCCCTTGATCCATCTGAACCCCAGGAAGTTATTCAAGCCTATAAAGCTATGTCTTCATCTAAGCCCATGAAGCTCAAGCTCAACTTCCCTGCACCCTTTGATGGCAATACTGTCAACTCCAAAGACTGGTTGAATGTTGTTTCAACCTACCTTCTAGTCAACTCCAATGTTTACTACACAAATGACAAGAAAGTTACCTTTGCACTTTTGTTTATGACCCTCAGGTCTGCCCAAGTCTGGGCCAAAACCTTCAGAAGGAAGGCCATTGCTGACAACTCATTTGGAAAATGGACTGAGTGTAAAGAAAAGTTTAGAAGGCCCTTTGTCAGGAAAGACGAAGCAGCCAATGCCCTGGCTTGGCTCTCCTCCACTTGCATGATCACAGACAAGAAAGGATGGTGGACCCCATCCATCATAGACTTCAATGCCAAGTTTCAAGCCCATGCTGTGAGTCTTGCAGCCACCAATGCCATCCTTATCTTCTTCTACCAGTTGGCCATCACTTTCCCCCTTAGCTTCCAGATTCTCCATATAGAGAATGTACCTGACAAAATTGATGACTGGTACAAATGCGTCATCTCTTTTCAGAAACAATGGAAAAGGATCTTCCCATGTTGAAAGAATATGAGGAAAATGACAAAGAAGTGGTCAAAAGGACAACCCAATTCTGCCCCAAGGATTTTTAGGACAGAGGCCAGCCTTGACATCTGCCACCTCCTACCCTGTATGTGCACCTGTAATAGTATTTCATATGATGAAATCTATGCAGATCCCTGTCAAACTCATCATACCATTGCACATGCTCAAAACTGTCAAGTCTCATGCCCTGATCAATAGTGGTGTAGACATTAACTGTATTGACTGGGGGTTTGTTAAGAAGAATAGACTTCCCATATCCCAACTTGAAAAACCATTTCAAGTCTGCAACCTTGACCTGTTGTCCAACAAGAAAAGCAAAGTGCTCTTTTCCACCATGCTCTTTGTCAACATCGAAGGGATCACCAAAAAGGTTCTCTTTTATGTCATGGACTGTGGACAGCAGAACATCATCCTAAGATTGCCTTGGCTGAAGGTGGTCAACCACCACATCAACTGGTCCAAACAGACCTGTACCATCTCTGAAACCCTCAATGAGTTGAAAGACTTGTATCAGACCCATGTTGCCAACCTCAAATGGCATGACAAGTTTTACCCTACCACTGCCCCATAAGAAACCATGGTTCATTGAGTCTATGACAAGAGGCTCTTTGACTATCTTCAGAAGACTGAAGAGTCTGACCACATCATGGTTGATAAACAATATGCCAACCTCCATTGTGTAGCCCACTTTGAAATCTGTTTTGCCCCTTGTGGTAGCCTCCAACACCAGAGATTCACCAACAAAGTCACCACCACCACCAAGCTTGTGGCTGCAGCCAAGGATGCTAAGCTCAAGACCACGCTACCTCCTGAATATGTCAAGTTTTCAGATGTCTTCACAAAAGAAGCATTCAATCATGTTCCTTCATCACATCTCTATGATCATGAGATCCACCTCAATGACTCCTTCATTCCCAAAGTAGGGAAAATTTTATCCCTTGAATTTTCCTCAAGCATCAACTTTCTTTTTTGTCAAAAAAAAGGATGGAAAACTCCGTCCCTGTCAAGACTACTGCTACCTGAATGAACACACAGTTTGAGACATGTATCCCCTCTCCCTGGTCTCTGATCTTGTTAACAAACTGAAAGATGTGAAGGTCTTCACCAAGTTCAATGTCAGATGGTACAACAATGTTAGAATCAAAGATGGTGACCAATGGAAAGCTGCCTTCATCATGCACATGCACAAGGGCCTGTTTGAACCACTCATTATGTTCTTCAGACTGATGAACTCCCCCACCACATTCCAATGATTCATAAATGATTCATTTAGGGACATGATTACCAAAGGATGACTCATCATCTAGATGGATGACCTCCTTATCTTCTCCCCTGACCCACAGCTCCATGAGGAGCAAACCAAGTGCATCCTGCAAAGAATGCAAGAACTCAACTTGCACTTGAAGCTTGAAAAGTGCACCTTTACCACCTCTGAGGTGGAGTACCTTGAAATAATCATTAAACCTGGGCAGATTGCCATGGACCCAGTCAAACTTGAAGGGATTGCTGCTTGCCCCACACTGATGAAAGTCAAGAATGTTTGGTCCTTCCTCAGATTTGCCAATTTCTACTGGCGATTTATAAACAACTACTCCTCCATCACCTGTCTCTTGATAGATCTTATGAAGAAGAATCTTACTTGTGATTGAACCCCTGCTTGCCAGAAGTCCTTTCATGAGTTGAAGGCACTCTTTCTGTTAAAACCAGTCCTCCATCTCCACAACACATCCTGACCCTTCACCATTATGACCAATGTGTTGAAATTTGCCACCAGGGCAATCCTCCTCCAGACTAATGCCAATGGAGACTGGCACCCCTGTTTCTACCTCTCACAATCATTCTCCCCTGCTGAAAGAAACTATGACATCTATGATTGCAAACTCCTTGCTATAATCTGAGCTCTGAAAGCCTGGAGGCACTACCTCTCCGGCTCCCCCTTTCTGGTCATGGACCACAAGAACCTGACACAGTTCCGTCAGCCCCAGAACCTGAATTGTTGACGAGCACAATGGCTTCTCAACATTGCAGGTTTCAACCTGAAAATGGTCCATGTCTCCAGTTCCCAGCTTGCAGCACCTGATGCCCTCTCACACCATTCAGATCTCATTGTAGATGAAGAAGACAATGCAGAAATGACCCTGCTCCCCAACTTCCTCTTCATCAACCTCATCAACCCCTTGCTCACAGGCAAACTTGCCCCTTCCTCATCCTCTGACCCCCTCATCCTCTGAGCTCTCCAAGTGCTGCAAGGAGGAATACTCCCTGCCTTGCACTCCTGACTCTCTGATTGGTCATATACTGACAGAGTCCTTTCATACAAGGAATGCATCTATGTTTTCCCCACCAATAACCTCTGACATGAGGTACTCACTTGCTGCCATAATCATGAAACTGCTGGACATCCAGGGTATCTGAAAACCCAACAACTCATTTCCATCAAATTCTGGTGGCCTGGACTAGCCCAATTCATCTGGAAATACATAGAAGGCTGTGTCATTTGCAAACAGAATAAGGCAAACACTCACACCACTGCTCCCCTGCTAACACCAATTAAATCCTCATGTACATGTCCATTCCAGCAGATCTCATGCAATCTCATCATGGATCTTTCCTCTTTCTCCAGCTTTGATTCTCTGTTGGTTATGGTTGACCACAGGATTACTAAGGGTGTAATTCTTTGCTTCACTAAGAAAACTATCACCACTGAGGGCATTGCAACTCTCTTTTTCCACAAAGTTTTTCTCCAGTTTGGTCTTTATGATAAGATCATCTCCAATCAAGGCCCATAGCTTGCCTTCTCCTTCACAAAAGAGCTAGGTCGTCTCTTAAACTATGATCTTTCCCTGTCCACCACTTATCATCCCCAGTCAGATGGTGAGACCGAATATGTCAATCAAAATGTTGAGACATATCTTCAAATCTTCTGTGGAACAAACCCTGGTTCCTTGTCAGACCAGATTACTCATGCTGAATTTGTGCACAATCACCACTCCCACTCTGTCACCAGCAAGTCACTGTTCTATCTCATGATGGGCTATGAACCCTGTGCCCAGCCTGTCATCCTTCCAGACTCCTCACTCCCCACCATTGACCTTTGTCTGAAATCCCTGTCTGTAATAAGGAACAAAGCCCTCACAGCTCATGAGCTCACATGCCAAGTCATGGCATCACAAAATAAATGTTTCTTTACCCCATTCTCCAAAGAAGCCAAAGACTGGCTTGAAGTCAAAAACCTCTGTCATTCAATAGTAAACCTGAAATTCACATCCAAGCAGGAAGGATCCTGAAGGTATTATCTCTGATTACATATCAACTCTGTCTTCCACAGGCATGGAAGATTCACCCCATATTCCACACTTTGCTCCTTTTCCCTTATAGAGAAAATACCATCTATGGCAAGAACTTTCCAAGACCCCCACCAGAACTTGTAGAGGGCAAGGAAGAGTATGAAATAGAAAAGATTTTGAAACACCATGGAGTGCCATCTTCACACACATTTCTGATCCATTGGAAGGAATATTCAGGCAAAGAAGACTCCTGGATCCCTGAATGAAACTTGAAACATTCACAGTCCACCTTAGATAGATATAAAAAACTCCATCCCTCCACTTTTTCTTCTCACACTTCCTCTGAAAAAACCATCTCCCTGAACAAAAACTGTCCTTGTCCCCTGCCACCATTTCCTCAACTCTTGTCTATCTTGTCTCCTTCCTCCATCCCTCCCAGTACTTTAGAACCTTCTTCCACTGTAGCCACCCCTGGCTGGACCACCATCTCGTTCTCTGATGGCAAGCCTGTCCAAGTCATTCCCAGCACTGATGTGCCCACCTGGCATTGCTCTCAGTTTGAGGATACCATCATCACCCCAGTCCCCACCTTTATCATGCCAGCTGTAGCAGCCATCCCTTCCCATTCAGTGACTTCAGTTACCATTCTGTCCTTTGCCCACAACCTTCATCAAGAACTCTCCAGCAACAACTATCTTGGACCAATGACTGAGAGGTTGCTCAACCCCCAGCTCTCCACCACCATCAGTTTCTATCTTAACATTATCTCCCCATTGTATACCCTCTATCAAAGCTTTCTTCAGACTGACCATCTCTCCCTCATGACAGAAGACCTTCTGGACTCTGATATCACTGACCAGGCTGCCTCCCATATTGGCTGATGTCTTGGAGATGTCCAGAAAGAGCTGAAAGGGCTTCTATTAATGACAATGCATCAGTTAGATATGGGAGAGTTCCTAGTTGACATTGATCATTACCTCCACAACCTGGCTGAGACCAGGCAACCTCATACCCCTTCTGCATCCTCTGAACCATTGACCCCTGCAGAACTTGCCACCATTGAACGTGCCAAGGCCCATTGGACTGGGAACCACCCCCCTTCGCTTGTCTCACTCCCATTACCATGAAACATGCCACTTCTGTCATCATCTAGGCCATCAGTGAATCTTCTGCCCAGACTATGAATGCCCCATCTGCCACAACTTCACCCCTGGACATGCCCAGATGTGCTGCCCTTTTTGCCAGTGCCAACTGACCCCTTCCTCATCAAGCTTGCCTCCATCATCACACAGCTCAAGAGGCTCACTATCTAGGCATCACAGCACTGGTCACACCCCCAGCACCCATCCCACTCATGCCAGATGTGGTACCTTTGGACATCCCATTCCAGTCCCCCCATCTAGATGTCCTGCTTTCCCTGTCATCTCCTGTCTGATGGCAATGAAGAATATACTACAGAAGGTATGTCCAAAATGACCAGCTCCTCTGAAGGTGGATGTTACATTGATATTTAATCCTTCATCGTTGTCTCAGACATACTAAAGAGGTAATGTTATCAGTCCCCTTTTTCCTCTTATCACTTACATATGCATGAGTACAAGTCTCAAATTGGATGTTCATTTCTATTCATCACTGACTACAATACCATGACTCCTTGTCCATTTCCATCACATTCTATGCGATTCCAATTGCTTTGTCAGGGACTCCATTCCTACCTACCCTGAACTTGCCTTGTAACTATATAAACCTCATTATCTTGTACATGTATTTCCCAAGCTAGACCTCCCCTTCATGTACCTCAATACACTGGGTCTTTGCTCCACTCCCAACCCCTAGTCTTAGTTCCTCATCAGAAATCTCCTTGCTCTCTGAGACCTCATAGCACTCTTGAGGCTACACCATTCTAAGGGAACCTCTTGCCACCCAGAGACAATAAATCTATGGGAAGACCTCTCTTCAACATTAGATTGTTGAGATAGAGCAAGCAGAAAGCCTTGTTCTCTCAGACCTCGTAGAGCAGCTTGCTCTACTCTCCTTCTTCCTTAGTATACTAGACCCACTTTAGGGGCTATGCCTATCTCTACCCGGGGTAGTTGTAACAGGGATGAGGACATGACTTTGTTTATTTTCAAAGATGGTTTTTGTTCTGAGTGACAGTTTTTTCTAAGGGAGCATGAAAGGGAAAAGCAAAAGGATAACATTTCTTATGACTATCTAAGGTGAACTGTGAATGTTTTAAGTTCTATTCTAGGATTCAGGAGTCTTCTTCAGCTGAATATTCCTTCCATTGGATCAGAAACATGTGTGAAGACAGTGCACTGTGGTGTTTCAAAATCTTTTCTATTTCATACTCTTCCTCACCCTCTACAAGTTCTGGTGAGGATCTTGGGAAGTTCTTGCTGTGAATGGAGTTTTCTCTATATGAGAAAAGAAGAGAGACATGGAACATGGGGTGGATTTTCCATGCCTGTGGAAGATGGTGCTGATATGTGATCAGGAACAGTACCTTTGTTATTGTGAAGGGTTCTTCCCCTTTTGATGTGAACTTTGGGTTCATGCCAGAATGATGGAGGTTTTTGACTTCAAGCCAAACTTTTTCTTCCTTGAAGAATGGGGTAAAAGATTATTTGTTTTGTGATGGCATAACTTGACATGCAAGTTCATGGGCTGTGAGAGCTTTTTCCCTCATTGCAGACAAGGATTTCAGACAGAGATCTATGGTGGGGAAACTGGAATCAGCGAGAATGGTTGGTAGGGTGTGGAGTTCATAGCCCATCATGAGGAAAAATGGTGATTTGCCAGTGACAGTGGGAGTGGTGATTGTGCACAAATTCAGCATGGGTAATCTGATCTGACCAGAAACCAGGGTTTGTGCCACAGAAGATATAAAGATATGTTTCAACTTCCTGGTTGACATGTTCAGTCTCACCATCCAATTGTGATAAGCAGTGAACAGGGAAAGATCATAGTTTAAGAGATGACCTACCTCTTTTGCAAAGGAAGAGGCAAACTGTGAGCCTCAATTGGAGATAATTTTGTCATAGAGACCAAAGTGGAGGAAGATGTTGTGGAAAAAGAGGGTTGCTATGCTCTTGGCAGTAATAGTTTTCTTAGTGGGGTAAAGAATTATCCCCTTATTAAGCCTGTGGTCAACCATGGTCAATAGGAAATCGAAACCAGAGGAAGAGGGGAGGTCTGTGATGAGATCACATGAAATCTGCTGGAATGGATGAATACAGGAGGATTTAATTGGTGTTAGTGGGGGAATAGTGAAATTGGTGTTTGCCTTGTTCTGTTGGCAAACAGCACAGCCTTCTATATACTTCTGAACAAATTGGGCCAGCTCTGGCCACCAAAACTCATTGAAGACAAGCTGTCAGGTTTTCAAATAGCCAGGGTGTCTGGTGGTCTCATGATTGTGGCAATGAGTAAGTACCTCCTAATGGAGGTTATCAGTGGGGGAAGCATAGATGCATTCTTTGTAAGATAGGACTCTATCAGTATATGACCAATCAGAGAGGCAGGAGCAGAACACAGGGAGTACTTCTTCTTGTAGTGCTTGGAGAGCTTGGAGGATTTTAGGACAAGAAGAAGGCTAGTTTGCCTGTAAGGGAGGAGTCAATGAGGTTGACAAAGAGGGAGTAAGGGAGTAAGGTCATTCATGTGTTATCTTCTTTGTTGATGATGAGATCTGGACAACAGGAGAGCACATCCAGGGCAGTGAGCTGGGATTCAGGGATATGGATCATCTTTAGGTCGAAATCAGTGAGGTCTAGGAGCCAGCAGGCTTGCTGGTGGTTCAAATTCTGGGGCTGATGGAAGTTCATCAGGTTCTTGTAATCTGTAAAGGCTTGGACAGGAAAGGGGGAGCCTGGGAGGTAATGCCTCCAGGCTTTCAAGGCACAGATGATCATGAGGAGTTTACAATCATATATGTCATAGTTCCTCTCAGCAGAGGAGAATGATTATGAGAGGTAGGAACAGGGGTGCCAGTCTCTGTTGGTGTCAGTCTGGAGGAGAATTGCTCTGGTGGTGAATTTCAATGCATTAGTCATGATGATAAAGGGTTGGGACATATCAGAGATGTGGAGGACTAGTTTTGAGAGAAAGAGGGCCTTCAATCCATTGAAGGATTTTTGGCAAGTGGGGGTTCAGTTCCAGGCAAGATTCTTCTTCATAAGATCTATGAGGGGACAGGCAACAAAGGAGTAGTTTAAATTGCTGGTAGAAGTTGGCAAATACAAGGAAGGAGCAGACATCCTTGACTTTTGTGGGTGTGGGCCAGGCAGCAATCCCATTGAACTTGATCAGGTTCATAGTAATCTGTCCAGGTTTAACAATCATTCCAAGGTATTCTGCCTTGGAAGTGGCAAAGATGCACTTTTCAAGCTTTAAGTGCAAGTCAAGTTCTTGCATCCTTTGCAGGACACACTTGGTTTGCTCCTCATGGAGTTCGAGGTCTGGGGAGAAGATAAGGAGGTTGTCCATGTAAATGATGAGCCATTGTTCTGCAATCATGTTTCTAAATGAATCATTCATGAATTGTTGGAATGTGGCAGGGTAATTTGTGAGCCCAAAGAACATATCAAGTGGTTCAAACAGGCCTTTGTGTGTGATAAAGGTGGCCTTCCATTTGTTGCCATCTTTGATCATGACATTGTTGTATCCCCAACAAATGTTGAACTTGGTAAACACCTTGGTGTCTTTTAGCTTATCAACAAGGTCAGAGACTAGGGGAAGAGGGTATGCATCCCAAACCATATGCTCATTCAGGTAGCAATAGTCTTGGCAGGGGTGGAGTTTGCCATCTTTCTTCTTGACAAAGAAGGGCACTGCTTGGGGAAAGTTTGAGGGGCAAATCTTTCCACAATTGAGGTTTTCTTGGATGAAGTCCTCAGTTGCTTTTCTCTCATCTGGGAACAGTGGGTAAACCTCCCTGACCTTGAAAACAAAGGAGTCATTAAGGTGAATCTCATAATCATAGGGACATGAGGGAGAAACATGGTTAGATGTTTCCTTCATGAAGATATCTGAGAACTCAGCATATTCTGAGGGTAACATGGTCTTGGGTTTGGCCTTCTCTGCCACAGCCACAGGCTCAGTGGTGGTGGTAACTTTGTTGACAAACCTCTTATATTGGATGCTGTCACAGGGGGCAAAGTGGGTTCCAAAGTGGGCTATGCAGTGGAGGTTGGCATATTCCTTTGCAACAGTGACTAGATCAGACTCTTTGGTCTTCTGGAGGCAATCAAAGAGTCTCTTGTCATAGATTCAATGAACCATGGTTTTCTTGAGAGTGGTAGCAGGGTAGAACTCATTGTGTCATTTAAGATCAGTGATGTGGGTCTGGTACAAGTCTTTCAACTCATCGAGGGATTCTGAGATGGTACAGGTCTGTTTAGACCAGTTGATGAGGGGGTTGACTGCCTTGAGCCAGGGCAATCCTAGGATGATGTTCTGTCATCCACAATCCATGATATAAAAGATGACCTTTTTAGTAATCTCTTCAATGTTGACAAAGAGTGTAATGGAGAATGACACCTTGCCCTTTTTATTAGATGACATGTTGAGATTACAGACTTGAAATGGCTTCTCAAGTCAAGAAGTGGGGAGTTTGTTCCTCCTAACAAAGCCCCAGTCAATAAAGTTGATGTCTGCACTGCTGTTGATCAAAGCATGAGACTCGACAGTTTGGAGTGTATGAAACAGTACAATGAGTTCAATGGGGATCTGCATAGACTTCATTGTATGAGATACAGTTACAGGTGCATATACAGGGTAGGGGGTAGCAGACATCGAGGCTGTTCTCTGCTCTAAAAATCCTGTGAGCAAAAATGGGTCATCCTTCCAACCACTTCTTTGTCATCTTCTTTACATTTTTTCAATGTTTGGAGATCTTTGAGGTCCTTCTTTATTGTCTTCTTGATGGAAGGTCTAGAGGAACTTTTGAAGGTGGTGGTGCAGTTCTGCACTGAATGTCCAGGTTTCTGGCATTTGAAACAAAGATTCTTCTTGCAACAGCATTTCCTTTCTTCAGGAGTTAGCTTTTTGGGGCAAGGGATGGTCACAGTGTCAATGTCCATGGCATCAGGATTTCAAGGAGGTTTCAAGTGCAAGGGTGTGGCATAGGTATATGAAGGGTTAGTTTTCCCCTTTCATGCCTCTCTGACTAGGGATACTCTTTCCCATTGTTTCTGGAAAGAGATAGCTCATTTATACCATCCTTCAATGGTGTTGGAAACGTTTTCCATGGAAAGGATCTGGGAACTGAGGGAGGTGGTGATCACCAGCTGGTAAAATGAAATAAGAATGGCATCAGTAGCCGATAGTCTTGTGGTGTGGGCTTGAAACTTGGCATTAAAATCTACAATGGAAGGCATCCACCATTCTTTCTTATCCTTGGTCATGTATGTGGATGACATCCATGCCAGCATGTCAGCCACTTCATCTTCTCTGACAATCGATTTCCTGAACTTGTCAACAAAGTCTGACCACTTTCCAAAAGTCTCATCAGTAACAGCCTTTCTTCAAAAGGTCTTGGCCCAAACCTGGGCAGATCTGAGAGTCATGAAGGAGAGGGCAAAGGTGACCTCCTTGTCATCATTGTGATAAACATTGGCTTTTACTAGAAGGTAGGTTGAAACAACATCCAACCAATCTTCAGAGTTGGCTGTGTTGCTGTCGAAGGGTGCAGGGGGGTTGAGCTTAAGCTCGATGGGCTTGGAAGAAGACATAACTTCATAGGCTTGGATAACTTCCCAAGGTTCAGGTGGGTTGAGGGGATTTCTAGAAAAAGAGAAGATTCTCCCAGATTGCCGCTGGGGTGTTGGCAACAGAGGAGTCAGCATTTGAGGAATGAATGCAGAATGGAAGAGGTGGTAAGCTAGATCAAGAGTAACTTCCATGTCCTCCTTGATAGGCAGGTATAGGTCATTGTCATCAGAAGGGGTCTTAGTGTGTGGAAGTGACTCAGAGTCAGATGGGTTGTTGGGGAGAAAGCACCAACAGATGTCAATGGAAGGCCTGGAAGGAATGGTGGCTTACCAGGTGGTAGCTGACAGGGGAAGCTAGACCTTTTGTTATGACTACCTCAGGTAGAGGATAGATGTAGCCCTTAAAGAGGATCTAGAGCAATAAAGACAAAGCTACAAGGACAGGGCATCAAGGTTCTAGGAAAACAAGGCTTTCTGCTTGCTAAGTCTCAATGATTGATTGTCAAAGAGGACTGAACTTCCCAGTGATCTATTATCAATGGATGGCAAGATATTCTCTGAAACAGTGTAGCCTCAAGAGTGCTATGAAGTCTCAAAAAGCAATGAATTTCCAACAAGGAACTAAGATGAGGGATGAGAAGTGGAGCAAAGACCCAGTGTATTGAAGTACACAAAAAGGGAGGTTTAGCTTGAAAATACAAGTACAGGACAACAAGGTTTATATAGGTACAAAACAGGTTCAGGGCAGGTAAGGGTGGAGTCACTGATGGAGCAAGTGGAATTGCATGAAATGCAATGGAAACAGATCAAGAGTCATGGTATTGTGATCAGCAATGAAAAGAAAAGAATGTCCAAGTTGGGACTTATACCCATGCATATGTAAGTGATAAGAGAAAAAAGGGGTCAATCATAACAGAAAGATTTAACAGAACCACAATGGAAAAAGCAGAAGCTATGTGACATCATGCATGCCTACCAAAAGCTTTTTGGCAAGATGTAGTGGAAACAGCAACCTTCATCTATAATAGACAACCAATGCATCATCACAACTGAAAAACACCTATTGAAATCTTCAAAGGTGGTAACAAACCAGATGTCTCTTACTTCTGAGCATTTGATTATAAAGCATTTGTATATATAACTCCAGAACAAAGAAGAGACAAACTCAGCACCAAAGCTGAAGAAATGATCTTTATTGGTTACATACCAAACACCAAAGGCTGGAGATTTTGATCAATGACCAGAAGGAGAGTCTTTGACTCTACTCAAGCCATTTTTGAAGAATCAGTGTTTCCTTATTGTCTCAAAGGCCAAAAAGATGAACTGATTCCAATCCCAGTAGAGGCTGAAGAAACAATAGCAAATGATGTGCCTATTGATCAAGAAGATCAAGAATCTTGAGAAATACTGGTACAACCTTGAGATCTGATAGTACCACTATCAATACCAAGAGCAAATTTCAATTCCAGTCAATCACAAGCACCACTAGAAGGCAGTACTAGTGGTGAAGACTCCTCAGGAGATCATCCAGACACATCTTCCACTTTAACAACATCACCAACTTCCTCTAATGTCTCTACTTCAAAGAAGATGGAACCACCACCACCTTCATATTACTCTGTACCTCCTTCTCCTTTTAAACAAGGAAGGAAGTGTCCACCATTAAAAGAAGGTGTAGACAAATACAAAGCAAAACAAAGATTACTTCCACAACAAGAAGTAACTGAACCAGAGGAATCTGATTCAATAAGGAAAAGAGACTGGCTGCCATCAAGGCAAACTGAAGATAAATATCTTGTGAGATTCAGAGCATGTCCTTATCAATATCATTCTACAAGGAGAGAATGTGAACAAACCTTCAGACCTTCTCAAGAACCTGTTCAAAGATTCACAAGGATAGCCCAAAGAAGAGTCCGACCAGGCTCTGCTTATGAAGATCTCACTCCCATAGAAATAGAACAACAGGGAATTAGGACTTTAATGCAAACCCCTATTCAAGAGGATGTACAAATTAAGGAGGAGCAAGTTCAAGAAGAACAAGCTCATGATAAAGAAATGGAAGAACCAATAAATCAAGAAGGTTTAGAACAATTGTATGAATCAATGTCTATCTTAGTTGCTCAACATTCAGTCAAACAAGTATCAAACTTCAAACAAGATGGACAAGTCATGTCACAAGGTTGGATAAATGGACTATTGGCAGCAGCAGTAACAGGATCTGCTGATTGAAAAGTGTCAATACATTACAAAGATATCACCAAGCTACCTCAAGATCAACAGAAAGCATGGCAGACTGCATGTGAAGACAAAATGAAGTCTCTACATGACAGGAAAGTCTGAAAGCTGATAGATTTGCCCAGGGACTGTCAACCAGTGAAAGGGAGAGGGGTTTTTGCTATCAGAACAGGCAACCATGTCAAAGCAAGATATGTTGCAAAAGGCTTCACACAAATCTTTGATGTGGACTATGAAGACACCTTTTCACCTGCTACTCAATTCAAAAGAGTCAGGTTCCTTCTAGCTCTAGCAGCACTACATGATTGGGAAATATCAGTGCTAGATGTCAAAACAGCATTTCTGTATGGAGATCTTGATGAAGAAATCTACATAACACAATCAGAAGGCTTCACAGATCCAAGAAATCTCTCAAGATTCTGCCTGTTAAATAAAGCCATATGTGGACTAAAGCAAGCTGCACTTCAATGGAACAAGGCACTTCATGCTTCTCTTATCAAATTTGGCTATCAAAGGCTATTTGCTGATGCCGGAGTTTACATAAAGAAGAAAGAAAAGATCTTCATCATCATTGTGATATACATTGATGATGCACTTTTCATGGGTAGTGATAAGATACTAGTTTTCAAAGATAAGGAATGTTTCATGAAGAGATTGGAATGCAAAGATCTTGGAGATGCAAAGGAATATCTATCCATGAGAATAACAAGAGATCAAATCAAGCAAACTCTTGTTCTTGATCAAATACCCTATGCTGAAAAGGTTATCAAATGCTTTCATCAAAAGAACTGTAAAACAGTTACAACACCTTTACTCTTTGGATACAATCCTATGCCATCAATACAGGAAAAACCTGATTCCAAGATTCAAAGCCTCTTTCAATCTTTAATAGGCTCACTTCTTTTTCTAATTCTCAGAACAAGACCAGACATTGCATTTGCAGTAATCAAAATGTCACAATTCTCTGCAAATCCAACAGAGGAACATTTGCAGAAAGCAATCTGGATAGCTCACTACATTTCTTCAACAAAGAATCTGTGCATCAAATACTCTGCAAACAGTCCTCAGAATGGTCTTATAGTATACTCTGACACAGACTGGGCTGGAG